>JAQFVV010000220.1:0-106486 GCA_028023455.1 Epiperipatus broadwayi | reverse complement strand
GAATGTTTAATATTTATACATGAAAGAATTCGTGGATAGACAAGAGAGAAGGATAGAAGAATGGATGGTAAAGGTAGAAACAGACAACTGGAAAAGAAGGGCTGAAGTCAGGGAAGAAATGAGAGATGAGGTCACCCAGCAATCAAAGGCTAAGAACACATGGGATGGATTTCACCAAGAGATTAAGAGGGATGAACAAAGGAGTATGGGACCATGTGCATATGAGGAATCAGAAATATTTGAGGACAGAGGTAGAGAGACAGCAAGATTGGATTGGGAGAAGGACATAGGACAACCAGAAAGGGAGATAAGACAGTTAGATGAAGAGGTGGAAGTAGTTAGAGTGGAGGATCATAGAATGATGATGAGCATACAGGAGAATTTAAGTCAGGTGGTGAAGGTAGTAGCAGGGTTAAATACAAAAGTTGAAGAGAGTATAAGGATGTCAGATAATAGCAGCACCAATACCAATATAGAGGGCATAGGACCAAGAACCAGTGGAGAATGTAAAATGCTGGGATCTGGAAATTGCATGGATTATTCTGTGAGCTTCCACCAATTTCTGAAGATCCAAGTCTTCACTGGAAACCCTGGAGAAAGCCCGATGGAGCATTTGAACAGCCTGGAACGGTACTTCAAATTTGGCAAAATGAGTGAGGAGGCCAAGATAGCAGTCGCCTGCAGCCATTTGCAGGGCGAATCTCAAGTCTGGTGGAACTCACTGTTCCAGAAACCCATCACATTTGCAGGATATCATAAAGCATTGAAGACCAGTTATTGGAGTGAGGAATTCCAAGAAGATATGTTGCATCAGATAAAACAGGATAAATGGAGACCGGAGGAATCATTTATAACATTCTTCCCATTGTCAAGTGGCTAAGTTATGAATGATGACTGCAAATCCATTATCTGAAACACAAATACTCCGGATAATTAGGCCCAGGTTTCCAAAGGATATAGAACAAACTCTAATCAGTACAGAGAGTAGAGAGTCAGTGGAACAGATGGCGGAACTGTTGATCACATTGGACCACAGTAGAGACCGAGTAGAGCTTTCGGAGGCCAAAGGGAGGGAAAAACAGCAGCAGGTACAAGTAGCAAACCTAGGTTATGAAGGAGATAGAGAAACATTGGAAATGGCTCTTCAGAAATGTCCAAAATTAATGATTGAGGTGGAAGGACGTGTGGTCAATGCTCTATTCAATTTGAGAAGTCAGATCTCTGTTATGTCTCAGGAAACATTTGGCAGGTTAAAGTATGGCTGTGCAGAACTAGTTCTGCTGCCATTAAAGTCAGTTCAGGTACGGTTGGTGAACGGAAAAAGGGTAAAGCTGGAGTCCCAACAGGTCTACGTAAGGATAGATATTGCAGGAGAAAAGTTTGACCATGTATTGGTGATCTTGGATGGGTTGATCCATGATATCGTGTTAGGTTCTGATTTCATGCACAAGGTGGGATGCATACTGAACTATAAACAGGGCTATACTGAGATAAATGGCACATGGCTAAACTTTGTGAAAAAAAACCAAGATGATAGAGGGGTTTATCAGTGAGAATGCTTGCACAGAACGCGTTGATGGAGATAGAGTGGGCACATATAGTGGGTGAATCAATGTTGATAGATAATGACCAGAGGGATAGGCTTAGGAAGATTCTCATGAGGAATAGCGTATTCTCAGAGGTCACGGGAATCATTCAAGGTTATGAGCGTCAGATAAGACTTATGGAGGACCAGCCATATCGGGCTCATGCTTATCTGATACCATACCAATATAACAAGAAGTTGAGGCACAGATAGATATGATGTTAAAATGGGGGTTTATCTCAAAGTGTTCATCACCATTTAATAATCCTATTGTGACAGTGAAAAAAAGGATGGATCCATCCGATTATGTTTGGATGTGCGGCACCTGAATAAGATAACTATTCTGGATATTAATGCTTCATCCTCTATAAGTGAGGTACTCACAAGATTTAAAGGGAAAGGTATTTTCAATGTTCGATTTGATGGCCAGCTACTGGCAGATCAAGCTACATCCTAAAGATAGGAAATACACGGCATTTAGATATGATGGACATGCATACAACTTTAATAGGATTCCGTTCAGATTGAGAAATAGTGGAGCAGGACTTGTCCGATGTTTGGATCAAGTATTAGATGATAAAATAAAGAGCTTCATCGTGATATATGTGGATGACATTGTCATCGTGTCTGAGAATATCGAGGAACATTTTAAACATGTGGAAGGGTTCTTGGAGGAATGTAGAGGAAAAGGCGTCAGGATTAATCTAAACAAAAGTCACATAATGACAATGGAAGTCAAGTTCCTGGGCCATATCATTAGTGAGAAAGGGATAGTACCAAACCCAGAGAAAATTGAGGCCATCCAGGAATTTCCAACTCCTCGGAACAGAAAACACATTAAATCGTTTCTGGATTTATGTAACTTCTATAATCGGTTTTATAGAGGGTTCTCATTGGATATGGAGCCACTATTACATTTGCTAAAAAGGGAAACACCATGGACATGGGGGGAACAACAAGAACAGAGCTTTCAGAGAGTAAAGGCAGGCTTTTTGGAAACAGTTACGTTGGCATACCCGGACTTCAGCAAGACTTTTTTCGTACAAACTGATAGTAGCGGGTTCGGATTAAGAGCCATGGTGTTCCAAATACAGGAGGGAGGTCAACACAGAGTCCTTTATTTTATTAGCTGGTTGCTGAAAGGCCCGGAACTTAATTATACCATTACAGAGAAGGAGGCTCTCGCGGTAATATGGGCGTTCAAAAAGTTCCGGCAATACTTGGTTGGATCAGACATTGTGGTATTGACCGATCACCGCAGCCTTGAGTTCCTAAATCACAGTTTTCTGTCTAACAATATGTTGTTGAGATGGAGCTTGTTCCTACAAGAGTTTAACTACAAAGTAGTGTATTGCTGTGGGATGGAGAATGTTGTGGCCGATATGCTTAGTCGGTACCCAATAGCAATGAGTCAACACATGAAATGTGATGGGGCATACATCGTGGTTACTGAGATGGATGGAGAACCCAAGATAGCAAGTGAAATGCATAATTTAAAAGAACACCAAAGGAAGGATCGGGAGTGCAGACAATTGATAGAACATTTACGGCATCAATCTGTATCAGAGATAAAGGGAAATATGCATCATCATGCCCAGGGCCTTGAGAAAACAGACCATTCAGTATGTCCATGAAACATATGGGCACTATGGGAGAAACAAAGTGGAAAGTTGCCTTAGACATTGGTTCTACTGGCCAGGAATGCATGATGACATTGCCAGTGTTATTAGAACATGTGACACCTGCGCTCGAACTAAACTCCCTAATGTATCAGGAGTAGGATCATTACAGCCCATATACACCGATCAGCCGAACCGTATATTAGCCATCGACTTTTATGGTCCATTGCAGGCTTTTAATAAGAAGTACCTACTGGTCACGTATGACCTCTTCTCAAAGTTGGTGGCTGCATATCCAGTCACACAAGCCAATCCTAAGCAAACTATTAAGGCCCTTGAGCAACAACATTTTAAGATGGTGGGAATTCCTACTCGGATCTTATCGGATCATGGTACACCATTTACGTCATGCGAGTGGAAGAAATGGATCACTAAACACAGAGTAAAGCACACATTGACGTCGATCTGTAATCCTCAGTCGAACCCATGTGAACGGGTCATGAGAGACCTCAGGCATCTGTTTCATGTATATATATCGGATGACCATCGTATGTGGGTGAAGGAAACCCCACGTATAGTAAACATGATCAATTGTGCAAAGAATGAGTCCACAGGTTTTGAACCCATTCGGCTACATTTTGGGAAACATATCCCATGCCCATTTAATGGTCGATTACCTGTAGGAACCAAAGCAATAAATAGGAGAAGGGGCATGGAGCAAGCACGTAATCAGATGGAAAGGATGGGTGAAATAAGAAGGCAAAGGTTCAAGGGGGTGGAAAATCAATTCAGGATCAGTGATAAGGTCATGGTGAGGATTCACCCTGTAAGTTACCCATCACAAAATATATTTAAGAAGTTCCAACCCATTTATGAAGGACCATACATGATTCAAAAGCTGTATGGGAGTAACGCCTTTGTCATAGCTCAGGGAACAGAGGAAAAAGGAGTATACAATGCTTGATCACTAAGGCTATTCAATAGAGAAAGACAACCACCAGATAAGACTTAGGGGCAGTCACAGATAAAGGAAGGATTTACTGATAACAAGATTGGAAATGGAAATGGACCACGAGTCATGGAGACTGGACTGTAATATTGATCCTGATAGCATAAAGAAATGATGAGCCGATATGTGGAAAAAGGGATGAAGGACATTATGATAAAATAAGAAAGCATATGATAAATAATAGTGTGAGGTCATAGATAGAGGCTGAAGGCACATAGGTTTAGATATTGGTAGATAGGTCTGAACAGTATTTGGTGATGCCTTCTTCATTATTCATTCATGTATGTTCTGCAGTGCACCAAATCTTATTGTACTGAGAACACAAGGACAGAGATCCCATTCTCATAATGACTCACTGGATTAAGATTTCCAGTTAGATATTGGACAGATATCACGAGTCAATGGTTCAGAGACCAGTCTATGGGGGAAAGAACCCCTTGTATAAATTAAGAGCTATCAGAAAATATACTGAGATTATGGACGAGTTGGACGAAAAGATGCCAGACTCCCAACCCACCTCGGTAATAGTGACCAGAGTTGGCACTTAGGGGTTTATCATTTGCAGGATGTGAGGTATAAACAGGTTTAATCGGGTCACAGAGATATCCTGTGGATCCAAACCTGTATATACGAGTATGAGGCAGAAATAAAATGCATATAATGCTAATGACAAGATTAAATTGGTTCAGCAATGCTGGTTAGGTCATCAAGAAAGAGATGTAATTTGCCTGGTTGCCTCTCTAGAGATTAACCTCATCACTAAGTCATATTAGGAATGCGTAAATCTAAAAGGTTTGAACAGTAGTTGGGAGCATCTAGCATTTGATGCAAAAATTAAATTTTTTTTTTTACAAAAAAAAATTTAAAGGAGGGGAATGGTGTAATGTGATGATTGCACATACTGCGGTCACACATATAAATATTAAGCATTCAAAGAATATTAAATATTATGTTTGGAAGAGGAAAAAGAAAAAAAGAAAAAGCGAGCTTGGAAAAATTTACAGAACAAAGAAATGTTTCAACTAATTAAAAAAAGAGAGGGAATTAGAATCAAAAGATTCTTATCTTTTACCCTCCAAAGTTCATGTTTTGGTGAAATTAAAATATAAAATTAGAGATATTGGAAATGTATGTTAAAAAATAAAGCGATAAAGAAATATAAATAAAATGCAAGTTAAAATCCGATTTTGAAAGAAAGTAAAGTTTAAAAAGAAAAAAAAACCTTAAATAGCCCGCAAAACAAAGAAAGTTAGACATGATCAAAGGATAAGGATCTGGGTTTTAAAGTACACATTTGACGATAAACGAAATGCGTGTATGGAGTGTATTTGAAGCAGGATATAGACAGAAATAATAAATCCTTGTCCAAATTTAAAAAAAAAAAAAAAGAAAAACATGTATTAAAATCTGTTTAATTAAAATCAAGAATATTGAAATAAATAAAGGTACATAGTGCTACGAGAGTGGGTAAAACAAATTTACATATGGCCGAAGGCATAGTAAGAAAGAAGGTGTGAATAAAAGTGAAACAAAGGATCGGAAGGACAAAGGCTGGTGGAATTTCTTAATTAAAAAAAAGTTTTTCAGGAGAGATTAGAGGTAGAGACTTCGTATTGAGAGGGTGGGAAAACACAGCTCCGATAATCAACTGATATAGTTAACAAATATGACTTTTAACATCGGTGCCTCATCTAGAATGGCTGGCTAAGGCCATCGTGATTGCTGGTCGATCCGGACTTACTGTACTAATGGTTCTTGTCAAGATGTAATAACCACCATCGTAGCGCCTTCCAGTGGATTTATTTAGTTGCCTTGTCCTCGATGCCTTGTCCTTGATGCCTCATCCTTGATGCCTTAACACTGAGAAGCTATACACAACCAAATCTAGCCTACGAGCGACCGTCCCTCCTAAAGAAGTGGAGAAATCCACGTGGCGGTCGGCAGGACGTCAGATAAATTCAGAGACTAAAACCTAGATAAAGATACATACTATTTTTTATATATTTCAATGTGCACATCATTTACTTAAACAATGGCCACATGTTTTTTGTGAATGATAAAGACATTCTTGAATTTTTTTTTGATAAATACCCAGAATGATGATTTATAAATGTACCATCATTTATAAGAGGTTTTTTTTATGTGTTCTTTTTCTTGTAGCACTATAGATCATAATCTGTTTTATTTAATGTTAATGTGTTTTATAGATCTTTTTTATGATTGACTTATTATATAAAATATATATATTTTTCTATTTAAATCTGTCTTGTCTCATTCTTCGCCACGTCCAAAAAGGGATAGTCTAGTCTTAGGGTGGGAAAACTATTATTCTTTTTTTTTTTGATTATTGAATTAACACGTGGAAATTGGTGGTGCAGTGTTTGATTCCGTTAAATTTATAAATCATCCAAGCGCTGTAACTCTGTCAGATCTTACAGCAGTCAGGAGAAAGTTGATCAGGAAATATAACCTGTGGCTATATCCGTATAGCTTACAGGTTCAGTCAAATATGGAGATAGACTCATCTATTTCCATATTTCTCTCTGCTTGTGGTAATGGAAAGTGGACGATTTTGAATTATAGAATTCCCCATTATGTACACATAAAAGGGAAGTTTAGCCTTTGATCGTCGTGTTCCCGTTACAATATATATATATATATATATATGTGTGTGTGTGTGTGTTGAATTTAAAAATTGTATTATGATGTGAATATAAAATGAATGAATGATCAGAAAAAATTGAAAGGTATTAAATAAATACTATTCATGTTGGGATTTAATAAATGATATATTAATTTTCAACTGCTTAATTTTACATTTGGGCTAAAAATTAGATAATAATTTTCAACCTAATCAAGTAAATATTAAATGGTATTTAAAATTTATCATAAGATATATATATTCAAATGAGTCCATCAAAGTGATATAAAATTTAACATATATGTCATGATTCTACAAATATAAGACTGTACCTTATATTAATTTTTGCACCAAAAGATACCATAGGGCTTATTATCAGGAGATGTCTTATATTTTCATGTGCAAAAATGTAAATTTATTCAAGTATTTTTTCTCTTTACTGAAAACTGTAAACTTCTAATGCTGTGAGCTTTCTGCCTCCCCTCTCCATCCAAATTTGTGTATTGTACTTTTTGGAACAGCTCTTTCTTTTTGCATTCATCTTATCTGGTGATCAGAATACAATTCTATTTAAATTTACTATTAAATCAAGTGTTAATTGAAGACTTGTGAGACATGGTAACAACAATGATTAGAATGGTTTGTCCACATGAAGGCAACAAAAAGTGCAACCACTAAAATTTAGATGGTTCTGTGCTTCACATGTGCATATTAAGTAAAGTTTTTCTTTACAAGAAATATTGATGATTTAACTTAAGCTAAACATTGATTATTAAAATCACTTCTGTTATTTCAATAAAGTATTTTATGAGGAAAAAATGTTTAAGAAATCAAACTAATTTTTCTTTTAACTCTTTAGATATTTATTTTATATAGTACAATGTTTTTGAATTGTAATAAACTAATAATCAGCTTTTCAAGCTAATGCACATGTGCTTTATGGATCTTAACAGCAAATGTATTGGAAAATGAGAGTATTCATTTATTGTTAAAATCCATAAAGCACATGTGCATTAGCTTGAAAAGCTGATTATTAGTTTATCTCTTTAGGAAAAAGATTGATGGTTTATCTTAAGGTAAACTTTGATTATTAAAAATCACTTCCATTATTTTAATAATGTCTTTTAGAAGGAAAAAAATGTTTGAGAAATCAAACTAATTTCTTTTTATCTTAAATATTTAAAAACTACCATGATGAAAGTCTAAAACTAAATTAAGGATTCTAAATCTAAATATTACATATAAATAAAATAAGTACCCAAAAGTATATAAATGAAATTATAAATTGTTCAATATTTTGACTTATGATAGATAAATTGTTTCTCTATGCAGGGAGAATTATGTTTGTTGAAAATGTTTGATGGGAAAATACAAATGAATCATATAATTTAAATTATTATTTATTTAAATGTCAATAATTTTTTTTTTATTTATACATTCAACATTGTATAATTCAATACATCCATCATGTATTTCAACAGAAATGTCATCTATATGGCTGATGATCTTAACTATGACTTATATTTGGGGTAGGGCTTATATTGTAAGCATCTTGAAAAATCATACTAGAGTTTATTTTCTGATTAAGTCTTAATTTTAGAAAAACATGATATATATTTCTAATGTATCTTAACTAAAAATAAAATTATATTTTTATTTAAAAATTTTATATTTGGCAATTTTTTGACGACAACAATGGAACACAATTTAGTCAAGCATCAGTGACTTGATGATTAGCATAGCTGCCTTCCAAGTAGCCAGCCCGGGTTCACTTCCCGGTCAACACATTTGATATATAAAAAAAACCCAATGGAACACAATTTCTTTTCCTGTTTTGCATTGATGTCTAATTAATAGTGCATTAATATATATTATACATTCATAAGCTAATTTTTAATTATTAAATAATCATAATTTGATTACAAAATAAATATGTATATTTCTATTTTTTAGGAACACAGACAATTATATCAAAATTTTTGATTCTTATCACTTGAAGAAGCAAGACAAGTTTACAAAAATGTAATGCATAAAAAAAAATTAATAAAAATATTAGCATAAATAAAAAATATGAATTTTTTTTCTATTGTTTATTTTTATTATAGCATTAATTTGTTTATTACTACTGAAAACATAATTCAAAATTTTTGGACATTCTCATTCTTTATTGCACAAATTTCTTAGAATTAAATAAGTGTAATTATTTTTCTTTTAGTGACCACATTGTAACCTTAGTCTTATCTCCATCCATGCATTAAAAAATTTTTTTGTACATAACACGTTTAAAAATCCTTACCAATTCTAAACTCCATAACTATTATATCTTTAGATAAAAGATATAATTTTGAATAGTTACTGCCTCAATATATATAAAATGCAAAACCATAAAAAAATACTACACTAGATAAAATCCAAAATGTTACCAAAATCCTAACCGACCTTGGTTTCATCTACTACAAATAGACCTTCTCAAGTGAAAATCAAACTAAAGGAACAAACATATATATATATGCAAACAAACAAACTTTCCCATAATTCATTTCAAACAACACCTATATGTTTATTCCTTTAGTATGATCTTTTGATATTAAGGGAAGGTGGTGTTTGAAATGAATTATGGGAAGGTTTGTTTGTTTGTATAGATATGTTTGTTCCTTTAGTTTGCTTTTTATGTGAAGATCTATTTGTAGTAGATGAAACCATGGTCATGTAAGGATTTTAGTAAAATATTGGATTTATCTAGTATTGTATTGTTTTATGGTTTTGCATTTTATTTATTACTAGCATAGTGTTAGGCAGTTCTGGATATATATATATATATATATATATATATATATATATATATATATATATATATATATATATATATATATATATATATATATATATATATATTATAGTAGACAAAAGCTTGTATAGAGGGTACCACTAGATTCACTTATAGACTCTTCAAAATATTAGTATGATAATGTATTGATGAGGACTTTGTATCTTAAACTTTTATAAAGCCTTAAACTAGCGTTAGCAACTCATTTTATGAATCTAAATCATAGAGATCAAAAGATTCCATCAAAGCATATATAACAACATCACTTAATACTAATGTAATAAGAAACAAAAACCTGTTAAATAAATAAAATAGATTTATTACATGTATACTGAATGCATCAAATGAAGTTTATTAAAAATTTGTTCATCTGTTTTAATCATATTACTCAGTAGCTATCTAAAATAATACAACTTAAATATAATTTATTATTCAAATACCACAATAGGTACATAATTGATCACCTTTGATTGCTATATAGAGTTTTAATATTATCTGAAGGCAATCCTAGAAAAGCTTTTTTAATGACCTAACAATTTTAAAAATGAGTAAAATTAAGCTCAATGATACCAAACATTATTGCTATAGATAAGAACTCTATTTCGAAATTTATTTTCATATTTTTAAAATTGCAAAGATTACTTTTTAACATGCTTATCAATTGAGTATTTGCATTTATAATAAATAATGTTAAGATTATTAATATATTATATAGAAAAGAGGTTTAATTTGTAAAATTAAGACGAGCAAATAAGAAAGATATGTATATTGACTCTTACTTGATCTTATTTAAAATAGAAAGGTAGAGCTAATTGCTGAAAAAATGAACAGACATTTCTTTCATAAAAATTGATATCAGTTGTTTTGTTTTTTTAATATTCCAGATTATTGCTTTTTAAATATAAGCAATTAATATCCAGAAAAAATATCAAAAGAGCTGTATTTTAAATAAAATATAATGATATTTTAGGGAATATTATAACTTTACTTTCTTATCGCATTGCCAAAAAAAAATAATAAATAACATAAATGATATTTTAGGGCATAGTATAAATGTATACTTTTTTTTCTTTTTAAAGCATACTTTTTTAATAATAATTGAAACTAATCTTATTGTAATCTTCTATTTTTTCTTAAAACTAAATTTTAAAATCGGAAAATAAAATACATGACAAAGCACAAATACAAACCCAAATCAACAGATATTTCAGAACAGTCAATGTTGATAATAAATAATATTATATAAACTGTTACTTCTAATTTTAATTACTATGACGTATTTTAATTCCATTGGTCTTCATTATTCACTTTGTTTAAATAAATTTACTTAAAGACAGACTTAAACTTAAAAAAATTAATTTTGCTTCCTAACAAAAAATCACATTTCAAAACATTCAGCTTAAACCAATTATTTTTAAAATCGAAACTAAAAAATATTAATAAATTATTGTATTTAGCACACTTGAAGAAGGATATATCAATATGTGTGTTTAAAATGTTTTAAATTTAATCTCTAACATATTGTAATAGTTACAAAACTGGACTCTGATGTTTAAATCGTATTTTCCTTTTCTCATAGGTAAATTAAACTAAACTTTAAGATGACTCTCCATCTCAAATTCCCCAATTGGAGTAAACTTTTAAATTCATAGTATTCTTTGATTGGTTTGAAGCCAATGTTTTTTGTGAATCATTTGCAATTATTTTAGTAGAAGACTCATGAATCTACAATTTCTCATATTTTCTTTATCACATTTTATAAATATTGATATTACTACTACATTCTTTCAATTATTGGATGCAACTTTTTCAGTATTTGACCTGTAAGATTGTCAACAATTTTTATATTTCTTCACGTCCTTTAAAGATATCAATTATAATTTCATCACTGTTTGGAACTATTTTCTTCTTCATAGATTTAGTTGCATGTCTCACTTTTTCATAGTTCAGAACATATAATAATTACAGTGATTATTTTTTTGTTCTTTATTACTATTTAATTATTTATACACTTTTTCTACATATTTCATCATTAAATGTTTTTATTATTAATAATTCCATTCTTTTTTTTTTTTTTGATAAAATGAATTTTCTTTGAATTCCAAAATGTTTTTACTTTTGAAATATACTTTTTTCCTAACATTTACTTATCATTTCATCATTATATTTTTTATATCATTATTAATTTTTTTGAAATATTTTACAAAATTTCAAGTATTCAATGCATCTTAATGGATTATTTTTAAATATTTTTGTATTTCTTCTTTTCATACATTTTCTGACTTCAATTACAAATGTACTTGGAAATTGTTGTTTTTGTACCAGCTATAACCATTGCATTTCTTAATAATAATAATATATATATATATATTTTCTTCTTATTCTTTTTTGTTAAGTTAGAATAACTTCCAATGTCTGTAAATATTTGAAAGCAATTAGCAATATCAAATTTATATTCAATGGAGTGTTTCTGAATGTTAAAACTATTCACTGTCAATAGTTCTTTGTATATTTTATATTAATTCATATCTTACATCTTACAAATTGATTTTCATCTTTTGACTTGAATCTATTAAAAAATTACAATCTTAAATTATACACTTTCTGCTAATAAAAATATTATTCATTCCAACTGTACTTTAATTTCAATGCTTTCATATCCATTTATGTATAGTCTTTTTTTCACAAAAATAATCAATAATAAAGTTTTTCTGTTTCTACAAATATTGTATTCCTGGTCCTCCCCCCCTCTCTCTCTATCTATCTATCTATCTATCTATCTATCTATCTATCTATCTATCTATCTATCTATCTATCTATCTATCTCTATATCTATCTATCTATCTATCTATCTATCTATCTATCTATCTATCTATCTATCTGTCTATCTATCTATCTATCCTCACAGTATTGTCACATATACCCACTGTATTTTCACCTTTCAGTAAATGTCCATTTGTAGTAGTCCAATTTCCCATAAGAATTTTAAAATGTTCTTTGCAGTAATCTAAAACATTTTGTATATCTATATAGAAAGTTTTTACCTTTTTATCACAATGAGAACTTTTCAGGACATAAACCTAAATTATCTGCATTTTACGTTAAGTTGAATGATTTATCTGCCTACTTTTTCTGGCATACTATCAGTCACTAATGTTGTATTTTCCAGTTTTTAAATTTCTGATGAATTTCATTCCATATGTGCTTCCAGTAATTGAGTCTTTATACCAATGTATAGGTTTGCATTGAATCAATTGCTTCTTCAGACTGTCTATTAATATCTCAAAGATAAATTGAACTGTGTTGC
This sequence comes from Epiperipatus broadwayi, assembly GCA_028023455.1. NCBI lineage: Eukaryota > Metazoa > Onychophora > Udeonychophora > Euonychophora > Peripatidae > Epiperipatus > Epiperipatus broadwayi. The sequence goes on along the minus strand of JAQFVV010000220.1, from coordinate 93,498 downwards.
ATTTATTACTAAACACTTCTTTTTTCAGTTTGTATAATCTTTAATTACTTGGAAGTTATTTGCAGTTTTAAGTAGTTAAGTAAAAAGTTATTATCAAATGGAAGTTCCAGTCTGCATACAGAAAATTCTTAGAATTCTCCCCCTATGGCTACCAACTGTTGTTTTGACTGGTAAATTTACAGATACCCGAGAATAAGGGCAATAATTTAATTTAATCTGTAGGGTTTATAAATATGTAATAAAAATATCATTCATACATATTCTTCCTGTTTTCAAATAAATTCAACTGACATTTCACTTGGGAACTATTAAATAACTGAAGAAAAAGATCATGATATTTATAGGTTTTAAACTCAGAACTAAAACCTCACAACACTGGCTGATATGTGCTGGACGGTATCTTGTGTTTATTTTACCATATAAAAAAACCATATAGTATTAATAGGAAGAACATATAAATGAGCATAAGGAATTTATTCTACTTAGTTCCTATAAGGCCTCAAAGATGAGACAAAGTATTTCAGTTAACAGCATACTTCTTTCTACTCATCCAATGGTAAACTTAATATTATAATCAAAACCATTTAATATAATAAATATTTTTGTTCAATTTATTTTTATCAATAGGGACAAATTGTCATTTATGTGTTTGTCAAATAATTTTAAAAAAAACACACAAATTCGTGTGCCATCAGTAACTTGATAAAAATACATTAGTGAAGAAATAATATATTCTATAGTTGGGCTTTCTTTAATTTATCAAAACATGGTAATTTTAATGGGGAAAAATACTCTTTCCTTTTTAAATAGTAAAAAAGTATATCAATACTTTTTAACCTAACAGTAGTTTTATTATATCTTTCCATTGTCAAAGCTAACAAATACAAAATGCTTATCAACATTTAAATCGTTAATTTTATTAAAAGTCTAACATAAGAGGAATACAAAAATCACAAACATAATCAGGAAAAAGTTAATCGAAAGTTTAAAAAAATTCTACCAACTCTGTTCTCCTCCAGGTAAAAGCAAAATAACATTTCAAAGAAAAATTATCTTTATGAGACTAACGATTAAAAAAAAAAATTATTGTATTAAAATGTATTGTGTAACAGTGTGTGTAAATTGCTTTTTCAATTTTTTTTTTAATATTTTAGCATTATTTTCATATCATTTAAATTAAAGATTATATTTACCATAATTATTGTAATTAACTTACGAGAGAGTGCAAGTCTCTCAGCGCTTGTGATTATTAATAGCCAATCAGATCGTAAATACTGGGACAACGATTTAACAAGAAAAGAGTGGTAACCACTCTTAACTTTACTTGTCTGTCTATATATCCAAACCAGTCCAAAGTACTTATATCTGAAAGTGTGAATATTAAATACCTTCACAGACAGACAAGTAAAGTTAAGAGTGGTTACCACTCTTTTCTTGTTAAATCGTTGTCCCAGTATTTACGATCTGATTGGCTATTAATAATCACAAGCGCTGAGAGACTTGCATTCTCTCGTAAGTTAATTTCAAATCATCTGCGCTTTGAAAATAAATATTATTTACATAATTATTGTAATAATTTCCATTACTTATCTAATACTTTGGTTGGAATTATAAGTTATAGTAATTTGCAAACCCAATGTCTGTCATATATATACATACTTTTGTATTACTTTCAAATCACATGACGATCAGTTGACATAATTTACATTACGACCCATCTTTGAATATTTTTTATTAAATAAAAAATTAGTCTTATTATCAAATCCTTTTTTTGTTTAATATAAAATTTATCATAATAATTTTGACACATTTTAAATTCAAAACAATATTCAAAATTATTCAATCCAATAAAATGATTAATAATCTTTAAATACTTCCATCATTAAACAAATCTTGCTTATTTCTTCTAATAATTTCAAGCAAAATCTTATGTTTCACTTCAAAAATAAAACTAGGCTTCAAATCCAGCGATTTATTATACTTTAAAGCAGCAGCAATTCGCGAATATTTTAAATAACTTACAATCCTTCAAAAATTCCAATCGACACTTTGTTTTAATAATTTTTAAACACATCTTGGTAAAACTGACTTATAGCGGTCTTGACACTTCCCCCTCTATTTTTAAAAAACTTAACTACATCTTTTTTCCTACCAAATGTATCCAACTTTAATCAGTGTATCTAACTATAAATGTTAATAATAATAAAAATTAAAAAAAAATTCAATTTTCATGTGTAGTTTTCAGTTCTAGCGGTCTTTGCTATATATATAACTATAAATAAATAAAGTATATTAACTATAAATGTTTTTACATAAAGATGAATAAATAAAAAAAACGAACTTACATTTTTATGCATAGTTTGAAGCTACATAAGCCAGGAAATGCACGAAAACGCTGTCACGTTCGTGCATATTTCTGAATAAAAATTCCTGAAAGTAGGATGAGAACAAGGGTGTTCTCATACCAAATTGGTATTTTGGCTTATGCTTTGCTCTCATCCACATATTTTCCACATTATAGGTGTGTATAAGCTCGTCATCCGGATCAACAAAGTTGTCTTGATGGACGACGACAGAGTGGAGATATACACCATTACAAAGACCATTGATATTATTATATGTATGCCAGCTGTCACTGATGATATGTGTTCCAGGCAAAACTTGTTGCTGGATGAGTGCTTCCAGAGTGTCAGCCGATCTGTCTGTGATTTCAGTTGAAAAACAATTTTTTGAGCCTCTTTCTATCCCACTGAACACCCAACAGCCTTCTCTGAATGCCCATCTGTTGTATTTTAGATGGAAGAAGTAGGACTCATCAATCTCAACTATCCGTGGTTCGGTGTTGGCATCAAATCTGCCAAGAAGTGCTGTATTTCTGTCAAAATACATAGCACATTCTTCCTGGAAAAATTACACCAGTCCAGGACCACTGGTTTGCTGACCTCCATCTCGTAAACAATAATGTGAATAGGAAAATTATATGACCAGCAAAATGCTATATGAACAATAATGTTCAAGGACAGATGGCTTTGGAAAAAAGTGAGCCACTTCTTACTGATGTATGTTGGTGACACTATTTGCATTGCCACCTAACACCATCTACACTGGCCGAATATTTTACCAGTGAACACTGAATGCTGCAATGCAGACATAGCATGCTATTTTTTAACAAACGCCTCCTGGCCAGTCACTTTATGGACAATTCTACAGTTTGAAGTTCTTCTAGCAGATGAGTATTCCATGTTTCTACCAGTACATCCGCAACATCCACAGTTTCATTTGGATGAACTAAAGATGTGATAGACACTCTATTGGCCATTTTTTATAAAGCAAAAATTACACATGGCAAAAATTATATGTGACAAAAGTAGTTCATAATTTTGACTGCAGGGACATTTTTTGTAACATTTTGCCACACAACATACTATAAATAGAGCATAAAAATGTAAGTTTTATTACATTTTATTTATTAATCTTCATGTAAAAAAACATTTATAGTTAGATATAAACAAAGGCAAAAAACTCTCCATACAGTAGTGCCACCCTGTGCCAAACAGAGTAATCAATGGATGCCAGAAGGCTTGTGCATAAAATCCCTATCTAGTACTTATTCATCCAATATCCCCAACCAGTTTCTGGCTTATGGCCATCATCAGTGAGGAGCCTTGGATCTGAGAGCACTGCACCTAGATCTTAGGATCTAATGCAACCCTCCAGAAGCCACCTTTTAACTATACATTACTACAAAACTATGAGAATAAAATTGAAAACACAATAATATTTTCAATCTAATCTCAATAGCTTATATAGTCATATGGTCTGAACTCAATTTAGTATCCATACATGTTGGTGTCTTTGGCTCTTAAACAACCATAGCCACCACCATCCTATAAGGCAGGATTGGTGTTAAACCACTAAACATCATATGATCACCATCTCTATACTAGCACATAATTGTTGTAAACAAAGGCAAAACTCTTCATACAGTAGTGCCACCCTGTGTCAAACAGAGTAATCAATGGATGCACAGGGTGGCACTACTGTATGGAGAGTTTTGCCTTTGTTTACAACAATTATGTGCTAGTATAGAGATGGTGATCATGTGATGGTTAGTGGTTTAACACCAATCCTGCCCAATAGAATAGTGGTGGCTATGGATGTTTAAGAGCCAAAGACACCAAAATGTATGGGTGCTGAATTGAATTCAGCCATATAACTACATAAGCTATTGAGCTTAGATTGAAAATATTATTCTGTTTTCAATTCTCATAGTTTTGTAGTAAAGTAGAGATAAAAGGTGGCTGCTGGAAGGTTGCATTGAATCCTAAGATCTAGGTACAGTGCTATCAAATCCAAGGCTCCTAACTGATGATGGCCATAAGCCAGAAACTAGTCTGGGATATTGGATGAGTAGGCATTAGATAGGGATTTTATGCATAAGCCTTCTGGCATCCATTCATTACTTTGTTTGGCACAGGGTGGCAGTACTGTATGGAGTTTTGCCTTTGTTTACAACAATTATGTGCTAGTATAGAGATGGTGATCATGTGATGTTTAGTGGTTTAACACCAATCCTGCATAATAGGATAGTGGTGGCTATAGACACCAAAAAGTATGGGTGCTGAATTGAGTTCAGACCATATGACTATATAAGCTATTGAGCTTAGATTGAAAATATTGTGTTTTCAATTTCATTATTATAGTTTTGTAGTAAAGTAGAGTTAAAAGGCAGCTGCAAGAGGGTTGCATTAGATCCTAAGATCAAGGTGCAGTGCTCTCAGATCTAAGGCTCCTCACTGATGATGTCCATAAGCCAGAAACTAGTCTGGGGATATTGGATGAGTAGGCACTAGATAGGGATTTTATGCACAAGTCTTCTGGCATCCATTGATTACTCTGTTTGGCACAGGGTGGCACTACTGTATGGAGAGTTTTGCCTTTGTTTACAACAATTATGTGCTAGTATAGAGATGGTGAACATGTGATAGTTAGATATACTTTGCTATTACATAGTGAGAATAACGTAGTTCAAAACACAGATCCTGCCTGCAGGAAATGTAAGTTCTTTTTTTTTTATTTATTCATCTTTATGTAAAAACGTTTATAGTTCATAAACTTTATTTATTTACAGTTATATATAGAGTAAAGACCACTAGATATACATTCCAAGTGAAAAGTATGCATGAAAATGTGTTTTTTTATTAACATTTATACTTAGATATAATTAGATACACTGATTAAAGTTGTATACTTTTGGTAGGGAAAAAAATGTAGTTAAGTTTTTTTAAAAATGGGGGCGAAGTGTTAAGACTGCTATATGTCAGTTTTACCCACATCTTTTTCCAATCTTTAAACAATCGTATCTTATTCATATATTTGGTATCCATTAATCACATAACATTAACACAATAAAACAAAATAAAATGTCCGCTAATATTAATAATACAATAACAAAACTTAAATATATTCCAAACAATGGTAAACAATTTATAATATAATATAAATAAAAACTCATAAAGAAATATTTTTGATTATATTTATAATCATTATCAACTCAACTTTCAAAATGGAATCATCTATTACCAACCGGAAACACATGTCGATTTAAATATCCCACAGGGCATTAATTTTAACATTTGCTGACTGTCTGTTTATTATCGTATTGTTATACCTACTAATAAAAACTGCCTCTTTAATCCTTCTTTTTTCATTATCTCTCTCTTGGACCAAAATTTTTATTTTATTTATATCAAAATCAAATTTAAAACTACATTTCCTATGATGATCATAAAAAACAGATTCAGTATATAATTTCACTTCACTATTACTATCACTACATATCTGTACATTTTTCAAAACTCTTTTATACAACAGTTTATGTTCTTTAATTCTTTTCTACATATTAGATCTAGATTCCCCACATATGATAAGTTACACCCACGAAAAATTTATAAATTACATTACTCACATTATTTTTTCCTAACTTATCTTTTGAATTATTAACCATTCTATTTAAATTACTTGATCCATAAAATGAAACATTATATATACTGTTATAAACTTTTTTCATAAATTTTACTTGATTATTATTATAAAAAGGCAAGGAAATCCACTTCTTACTCTCAATTTTTTCATCACCATTATTTCTATTAATTTTTATACTAAATTGACAAAACACCTGATAAATTTCTTTTATATTATAACCGACACTTAATAATTCACTTATATAATTTTCAATATTTTTCTTTTTATCACATGCATATTTACACAAAATATTATTTCTATGTAAAAAAAGACCTAAAACCAGCCATTTTATAATTATGTGGCACTTTAGATAAATATGAAATATACCCTCTCGTTTCAATAGGTTTAATAAACAATTTATAGTCAATCATATTATTGTTCCTTGAAATCATCAAATCTAAATATCTAATACTATTATTATATTCTTTCTCCATAGTCCATTTAAGACCTTTTAATTTATTATAGTCATCAAAAGTTTTATCGATCATTTCTGAAGAAGCACATACAAAAACATCATCCACATATCTTGTATATATCTTAATATTTCTCATAAATATAAATTTGTTTAAAATCTTTTCTTCATGATAGGAATTGTAGTTTTAAATTTGATTTTGATATAAATAAAATAAAAATTTTAGGCCAAGAGAGAGATAATGAAAAAAGAAAAATTAAAGAGGCAGTTTTTATTAGTAGGTATAAAAATACGATAATAAACAGATAGTCAGCAAATGTTAGGATTAATCAATTGTGGGATATTTAAATCGACATGTGTTTTCAGTTGGTAATAGATGATTCCATTTTGAAAGTTGAGTTGATAATGATTATGAATATAATCGAAAATATTTCTTTATGAGTTTTTATTTATATTATATTATAAATTGTTTACCATTGTTTGGAATATATTTAAGTTTCGTTATTGTATTATTAATATTAGTGGACATTTTATTTTGTTTTATTGTGTTAATGTTACATGATTAATGGATATCAAATATATGAATAAGATATGGTTGTTTAAAGAATGGAAAAAGATGTGTTTAAAGATTATTAAAACGAAGTGTCGGTTGGAATTTTTGAAGGATTGTAAGTTATTTAAAATATTCCTGAATTGCTGAATTGGATTTGAAGCCTAGTTTTATTTAAATAGCAAGATTTGTTTAATGATCGGAAGTATTTAAAGGTTATTAGTCATTTTATTGGATTGAATAATTTTGAATATTGTTTTGAATTTAAAATGTTGTGTCAAAATTATTATGATAAATTTTATATTAAACAAAAGAAGAAATTTGATAATAAGACTAATTTTATATATATATATATTAATGATTTTTAACAGATGTAATTATTTTGATGTTTTTAAAAATATCTAAATATGTATATATATATATATATATTGTGCCGGTCGGATTTGTATATTCACGTAACAAGATCAAGCATCTAGGCAAAAGTACCTTGAATCCAATCGAGTGCAAGATACACAGGTCAGGAACACTCATGAACTTTGCCCTATTTGCCTATTTCGCAGATCTATAACATTATGAGCAACAATTCCGATGACATCGATTAATTTACTTCTCACCCGCCGGCATCGGTCATCTGAGACACAAAAAGACTCTAGCTAAACTTATATGATAGAATAACTTAATGAACTAGCTATATTTTATGAGCAATGAAGACTCATGACCTAGCATATTAATTATGTGTTGAGCGGAGATCATCTAGTCATATTTGAGCTTAAGTAATAACTTAATATTTTAACTAAAAGAAAGCAATGGTTCGAGTTTGCTATATATATTTAAGATTTATTAATAACAAAATTATGTCAGGTTATTTACCTGACATGAGCCTCGTACATATTATATATATGTGTTTGATTCATATTTAACAATAACATAAGATTTGCGGCTATGCCAATAATATATATGTGTGATTTAGTGAATTAGTGCTATTGGAATACATTACTAGAATACTATTACACCCCCAGAGACTAAAAGAGCATTTACTTAATTTAAAACGATAATAATTTTACAAGCAGATATTATATTTGGTTACATTCAATATTATTATTGATTGGAGTTATAGATAATTAATGTGCAGGGTGGATAATGAATAATTATATAAATGATACTAAATCTACCGCATTAATACATGTATTAAACTAATGGAAATATGTCTGTTTAAAGAAATCATCTCATTACAGCTTATGACTATTTCTGGGCGACTAATAAGACACTGAAAGGCAGTGCATGCATGGCAGATGATTGGGTTGATCCAATTATGGATCCTGAATTCTAAGAACGAAGTTGACCGATTTCCTCTGCAAACGTAGGCAGGGTCAGTTTGACAAAAGCACTCCAACCAAGTTTAATTCTATGATTAATTTCATCCTTTGTTTCCATCTGTATTAATAATCTGACCAAGGTATATATTTTTATACTAAAACATAAATAAAATGTTGACTCGAAAAACAATCTGGTGAGCATAATTAATTAATAATGGGTTATCTTTTAAAAGGGGACATTAATAACTTGCTTCATGAAGGTTTACTTTAAAATGACAGAAAAGATTTTTACAAATTAAGCTCACCAATTTACTTGAGATTGGCAAATTAATAATACAAGCATACATATAAAATTAAGTAATAAATAACTTTAAATAAATGACTGAACCAAAGTTAAAGAAAGTTAGAGCATATGAGAGAAAATTAAATGTATAAAAATGATTTAAAAGAAAATTACATTTTACATAAAGTTAAATCAGTTATGAGAGAAATCTTGATGAGATTATTTAGGCTAGATTGACTATTAGGTGGTGGCTTGGAAATTTACCTTTCAATTTTAAGAGTCCATTTTAAAGTATGGCACATGCATGGCGATTGAAATGCAAGTACTTCGGTGGCAGAAAACTTCTATTAGCATTCTAAAGTTCTTTTTTAGCTCTTTCTTCATTTCAGGGTAGCAGGATATTATGGTAGTGGCAGATGATGACCCACAGGGCTAAGAAGGGTGGTGGATTTACTGCTACATCATTTTTAGTTTCACAGCGATGTTAACAATCATTTTCACTAGAGTAGCTAATCTAATCTGATTCAAAATATAGCCATTTTATACTTTTTCCTTATCGATTGTTTTTGAAGATGCAATAGTAAGATAATGTCCAAAAATAAATCAAATCTATTTCCAGATTAGAAATAGATTTGAGAAAAATGTTTATAATTAAAAGAAAATCTTTAATCATAATCCCCATGTTATTTTAAGTAACACTTTAATTAAAAATACCTTCCCCAGATTAAAACAATAGTGCTTCCAACCCTTTAATTATTTTTAGACAATTAACTATTGTATTTTCCATATTGGATTTTACAAAATATACAGTTTAAAAGAAAAAGCAAGCAGTTTAAAAAGAAAAAATTTAAAAAAATAACGTATAATAAATTATTTAAAACATCATCTTTTGTTAGTAAGTTTTTGCTTCTATATAAACATATTTGAGCTGCACCTATATATTTTAATAAATAGAATTAATTATTATTAAAATTAATAATAATAAAAATGTTAATCTAAAAGTTAAAAATTTATAATTTAGACGCACGCATCTCAAATATATATATAAAATATATACATATGACAAAAGGAGCGGGATGGGATATATGATTTGAATATAGGTTAGTAGGTGGAAACATGAAGCTCAATCTTAAGCTAAGATTGACTGCTTCAATATATATATATATTGTTCCATTTAGAACTGTATGTTCATCTAACAAGAGTTAGCATCTAGGCAAAAGTACCTCGAATCCAATCATGTGCAAGATACATAAGTCAAGAACAATCCTGAACTCTGCTCTCTTGTATATTTTCCAGATCTATAACATTACAAACAACATTTCTGATGATAACAAATAAAATTTTATTCATACCCATCCTGGAGCAACAGCGGAGAAACAAGAGATCTACAGGGAATTATAATATTACTAGGCTTCGAACCCCAGCCCCAACAGAATGAAATAGCTCAAGATTATAATTAGATTTTTCAGAAAATTCATCAATAAATTTAGAAATTGGCTTAAGGTCAATGGAAATCAGCTATATATAATGCAATCTAATCAACGATGTGTATGCATAAATCATGAGGCAAAGCAGACTTAAGTAATAAGTATATAGTTAATAATTTATTAATATTAATTAGAAAAAAATGAATAAACAAATATTTACTTTAACAAACAGTTGCAAATATATTTATATATATATATATATATAAACAAATATTTACTTTAACAAACAGTTGCAAATATATATATATATATATATATATAACACTAATAGAATTATGGATTTCACTAGATCATTAATGCAGATTTGCATATTGAAGGAATTACATAATAATAGCACAAGTTAATGATTAAATAATACGCAAATCAGCAATTGAATGTGATGATAAAAAATGTACAGATAGTCAAAAGATGCAGCTTAATATGATAACAATAGATACCAATTTTACCATATTATATAATGTGGACACTATGATTATTTTAGAAAAAATGAGTGACCTTAAAACATAAATAGAATATAAGTTACATCAATTTATTATGGTTCATTTGAACCACGTACAAAAATATTTATAATTTACATTATTCACTTCAATAGTCATTAGACCTTAAAATGTTAAAACGGAAAAGTTATTTGTATTTTATTCTATTATTTTCTGACTGGAAAAGATTTACTTAGCATTATTTGTTAGCGCACTCAGCATTGTCTCAATGAGAGGGTGGGTAGCTTAAATAGGCTTTAAAATGACATTACCTAACTTATAATATAAACAAAAATATGAGATGGATTTAGAAATCATGTCATTATGTCTTACAGATTTAAAATGGGAAAATATAAAAATATTAAACAAGAATCATGGTGCTGACTAAATCATAATGCTAGAATAGATTGAGTCCATTTTAGGATGAATGCTTCATCAATAATATAAGAATATGAAATGTGCCTGTACATGTGACAGGTCAGCATTTGACAAGGGTGGTCTCATAGGAATTATCATGGTCTGTTTTCCAGTGTTAACCTGTGCAGAGCCTAAATGATAACCTGACAATATCCTGGAGCTGGTGCTTCTAAGCTCCATTCACGGATATGCCATTAAGTAAAAGAATCCTGTTTCTCTGGGTTTTAAGTTTGACAAAGCAAAGTGAGGAAATTTCATAACGTTATGTAAGCCAAGCAACACTAATAATAAAAAATAAATCAGTTTCTTAGTGATGCTGATATTTGGATTAAGGCCCTCATAATTTAATAGAATCTAGCATAATGATATGAAATAATTTGATCCCTCTCAAAAGGTATGCAAATGACCCTTAATATTAGTTAGGACATCACAAATAAAAGAAGGATTATTGTTCCCTTTATTAAACAAATATTAATATGCTAACTAGTAATTAATTCCATAAATAATTACCATACTAGATGGCGTGATGGGCAAATGATTGACCAAATAATAAAAAACAGCAAAAGTAATGTTATTAAGTTTTCTTTAAAATATAATTTGAAAATAAAATCAATAGCGTGAACATGGCAATAAAATGACATATTAAGTGTAGCAGTGAATAATCTGCAACTAAGCCAATAGAATAACTTAAAAATATTATTCAATTGAGCGAACTTTTAGTTAGGTAAGAAACTTTACATTTACGATTTAATATCCCATAATATCGAGGATATCTAATATAAGAAAATTTAGGATCGGTTTGCTTGATTGAACTATTAGCATATTAAATTAAATCATATGAAATTTATAATATTAAAAATAAAAGTTTGCCGCATTTAAAATATTAAAAATAGAAATTGTGAAACCCATTAAAGAGATGCATTAAAAAATATAAAGTTATAGTAGATTCATGCATTAGATTTTTATAACAGAAAGAGAAAGTCATTACGTTATAGAATGGTTACAATTAGTATTACAACATCATGTTTAAATAGAGGGAGAATTACATTATAATTGATTTAGGTTTTAAATTGAAAGTTTTTAAAGAATTCATATTAGTGGCATGATTAGGATTTACCTTCCAGAACTTGATGTCTTGATGTACGTACAGATAAATGAGGAAAATATAGTTAAGCAAGGCAAAGCTTTGAAAAATAAGGGCTGGAATCTTGGGATAGTTATTACAGCATTTAAATCAGGCAGTCCATAAGTGGAGATGGTAGGTTAGCATAGCAGTATGGAAACAATTTTGGAGAAGAAAGGGAAAGCAAATTTAGTCTCTCTACTCCAGATTCATATTTCAAAAATTAAATTGACATGGGTCAGTTCTGCAACACTGTTTAAGATGGCAAACTAAGAGACTTGGCCTAAAATTTCGGCTCTATTTATATGTTACAAAGACCAAATATTCTCTCTTTCTGTTTGATGAGGCCCGGATGTCTATTAAGTGGCCTGAATGCACTTATTGTTTATTTTCAATGATAATGCAACAAGTTCTAGAGAGTATTGTTTTAATCTATTTCGAGAATGGAAATAGATTTAAAAGATAGAAATTTCATTAACATTTTGTTTGCTAAGGGATTTTAATTTATTAATTACCCTTTTTAAATTAAATCTAGAAAATTCTTTTATTTATACATTTCCAAGTTATTTTAATTACTCTCTAGAACTTTCTTTGATATTGCATCATAAAATAAAATAAGCGAACTGTAAAATAAATATACATAATATTTAATAACAAAAAATATATTTTTATCAATAATATATTTTTGCAATCTTGAACACACATACATGATTATTTAAAGGGAATGAAAATTTAAATATTTCCAACTTAAAATTATTAAATAATCTTTTATAATAAACATGTTTAACTTATGAAAGTACAAAAATAAAGGAGGATTTTAAAACTTGTATGTGTGTCCTTTCATTCTCTAGTGATTTAACACATTATAGTTGGGTTTAAACCTCTGATTCAAGGTTTTGAATCACCAGACAATGAAGCAAAAATATGTGTAATATATTTTCTGCTTCAATATATAACCATTAGAAACCAGTCAGCACTTAGATGATTCTAATATAGATTACAATCAAGAATTTCAAACTGTTGTCAGGGCAGCCTCCTTTTAGCAAGAGAGGTGGAATCTCACCTCCATTAATGGTCTCATATATTTATAAAGACACCAAAGATTGCAACTTGACTACATTTGTATATATATTTACTTCAATTTTATCTACATATGGCAAATTCCTTGCACTCACATCTTTGACAACATCTTCTTTAATTATATTACCAATTATTAATAAACTTTTATTTTAATAGAGATTACCATTTCATTTTTAGTTGAGTTATAATTAAAATGCATATATTTTTAATAAATACAAAGCAATATATTGCTAACCTAGCTCCATCTTTTTTTCCTTAAGTATACCATCTTAGAAATATCTATATCATCACATTTGAAACACATGGACAAAACTGTTTGAAAAATAAATTATTTTTAAGATCTTTTTATTTGTTTTTTTTTAATATATAAGTTAGAAAATAAGTTTAAAATAATTAGGCTTTCATGCACACATTATATATATGTGTGCTAAATTATATATGTTCATACATTTTTTATGATGTAAAAAACGTAATAAGTGACATTATTTTCATGTATTGTCTACCAAAGCTTGTTATCAGAGGTGATCCTAGATAACTATCAATTACAACTGGTAGAAAACAATAGTCCAACAAACACAAGACAATAAAAATATTGTAAAGGACTAGAAAAAATTGTTTTACTTAAAGGCTGTCAACAGTAATTATTAGTTATCTAGCAACATCATTGCAAACAAATTTTTTTAGGCATTACATGGTAATATCCCCAATCATTTCTGTCTGCATAAACACATGTAGTCTTACCCGGAATTGATACTGTATATTATTGAACCAGCACTACTTATATATATTTTTATATAATTGTTGTTTTGCTTTTAAAGTATAGTTGTAAATATTAAACTTTACTAGTAATTAACTATTAATTCCTTTTCCTTTAAAATTAAACGTGTTCTTAATTTAATATTAAGAGACAGTATTATAAAAAACAGGAAATATTTATACTATAAAAGTAAATAAAAGACACTAATAATTATATTGTAGGCACTAAAATTACTATGAATTCTGCCAAGCTCATTTGTTTGATTTTTCTAATAACATTATGTGTTACTACTGTCATATATGAGACAGAAGCAGTCGATGAACGTCAATTGTCCAATAATAACCAAAATGCCCAACGAAAAATAGTTCCTGCTTTTTGGAGAATAAGAATACGTGGTAAAAAACTGAAGAGACTTGCAAGAAAAATCTTACGATATTACCCAGGTTAAACAGTGTGAAACAATGAAAGATACGGGTAAATTTAATAAGTTTATATCCATTTGTTCATATTTTATAGTATATAATTAATATTCATAACCACACAGACTTCATTTACATATTTGCTTAATTTATACATAATTTTATCCATAAACTTAGTCTTCAATTCAGACAAAAAATCTACTTTATTCCCTTATTCCAAAAAAAAAAAAGGACTTTTTATAAAATGATCTTCATATTACTTGTCATCCAAATACGACAATGTGACTTATCGTTTATTCATTTTGTCAATTTCTCATCTACTGTTGATTAATTAATGAGTTAAGGTTTTCCTATGAAGATAAAATCAGTCTTTTTGTTTTGCGATTGATTTTTCCAACTTTTGACCTTCACTCGATTTGAAATTTGGCAAATTCTTAAACGTTGGTTCTCTTAAATACAGACTGAACAATCAAATTCATTTTAATTCTGTTCCTTTCATGTATCTTTTACCCATAACTATTTAATAACAATCTTTCTTTTTACTTATGTAAGTGAGCTTAATTTTAAGTGATTTTTATACTTTAGCAAATATTTGTAGTTATTTTATTTTTTTTGCATAATAATATTTTTTTTCTAACGAACTTAAAATAAGATGTCTATCTATCTATCTATCTATCTATCTATCTATCTATCTATCTATCTATCTATCTATCTATCTATCTATCTATCTATCTATCTATCTATCTATCTATCTATCTATGTGTCTCTGTGGCTTTACCTATCTATTAATAGATTTTTGTCTATCATCTTTCTATCTATCTCTATTAATGACTTTTGTTTATTTTTACTTTTTAATTCATTAATCTTACTCTTTTCAATCTATATATACTAAACACCCCAAAAATATATTTATATATTTAACATGTGTATGTTTTAACGTGTGCATATGTTTGTGTTATAATTTTTAGTCGATTTTGCCTTAATTATATTCAATATTTTTTTTACTACATATATTTTACTTTATATTCAAAATAATCACAATATTTTAATATAAAATTGGACAACCTGATTAAGAGATATTTTTGAAAATATATGAGTAAATTAATTAAATATTAATTCTATTTTTTATATATGGTTAAGCCGTGTAAGACTTCACATTAATAATTTCTAAAAAAAATCAATATTTAATTGATTATTCGATTGCTTCTTAACTTATAACCATTTGTATAGATAGGTAGGTAGGTAGGTAGGTAGGTAGGTAGGTAGGTAGGTAGGTAGGTAGGTAGGTAGGTAGGTAGGTAGACAGATAGATGGCATTAATGAATATTATGTAAAAATAAATAAATAAATGAATTGTTTGCTGTTTGGGTATTAATAAGAATTTCAAGGAAAGGTAAATTATGTAGATCAGCTATTCTCTTTACCCCTATGACTTTAAGTTCTAAACGACTATCACTATCTCTACTACATGAAACACAGGTCAATCTTATGTAAAAGATTGTAATAAGAGAATTTTTGTAATTTATATATAATGAATTAATTTTTTGCCAGTTTGTTCAAAGTTTCTGTTCCAGAATTTTTTTTAAAAATTTGGTGAAATTTGTGTAATGTTATTCGTTTTCATAAATTGTAATGTTCCACAACCTGATTCACTTTATACAGGTGTTTCAAATCCATGCTTTATTTCGTTACAATATATATATATATATATATATATATATATTGTACTATATATATATATATATATATATATATATATAGTAGCAGAATAACACCTATACCACCATTCCAATAGGAATGGTCATTATATTATTGTATTTTATAATAAGCATACTGTAGAACATTATAGAAATAGATATTATTAGATATAAAGGCCAGATATTACTAAACAAATTTGGTGTTTTGCATTCATAGAGTCTCAAAAGAGTGCCACTAGAACCCACGCTCAAACTATATCTTTTTATGGATGATATTCAGTTGACTCAACACAGCTCTGGAAGCAATGAGAATTAGGTAGGATATTGCACAGCTAACACTGCTGACTGGAATACATAAATAGGAAAATGTACACAGAAACATATAATTAACAATAGTGGTTTATTTTACCATAACGATATGTGATGTGCATCAACATAATATAACATAAACAAAAATAACAATAACACACACACACACATATATATATATATATATATATATAAGAAAGTAATTATACCCCTTAAGAAGATATTTCCTATCCAACTGCAATGTTTAAAGTAATATTTCCCTTTATTCCAAATGCCTGACAAGTTATATTAAACATTCGCACACGATTATATTAAATACAAATGGTTAATTAAAAATTAAACTAAAGTAATTCTTACTTGAATCTTTCTTTTGTGTTCTTTTCTTGTTGATGATTTGTTTGTCCATTTACGTGTTTTAATTCTTTATCCATGCTTCTTAAGACAACAAGTTTATCACATCAATTTTAAGCATGAATTTATAATTGTTATAATTTTTCAGTTTATGAAACAGTTGTCCATATTTCTTTCACTTTTAGGAATGCGATGATTAAAGTTATAATTTGTCTCATTTATCAATCCATAACTCCGCATTTTTTTAATCTACTTTTAAAAATTTGTTACAATTCCAGAAGACAGAAAGGGCCAATTGAGTAGTATCGATTTAAACATTATTTCTAGCCATTCTTTTCAAACTGAATATTATGAAAACATCATACTACATTTTAGAGCTGATTGTGCTAGTTGACAGGAGCCATGAGCTGCCTTTGCCTTCCATTGGCTGGAACTCTATTTCTAAATTATCCATATCAATCACTTATGTTTAAAGGAATGTGATATATATTCACCTCTGACATTTTTTTATTGTTCGAAAGTCTGTATTCCTTGAAAGCCACTTTTTGAAAATGCCAAAGTAACTTTTTTTAGCAGTAATTGGAACAATGAAAAACTGATGTCTGGAACAGAGGATATATGTCTGGTGAACTTTACTCTGACTATATAATAGGCAAACTATACTCAGGCCATATAACTCATGACTAACTCTGGCTATATATTTTCAGACCTATTTATCTATTATATGGTGCTTTTTAAGTAGTACATAATTACTGCAATTGAATCCTTCCTGTGTGGCAAATACCAAATTAAATTAATTATATAGGCCATGGCTATGTGTGTTTTTAAATACACCAATTTAATTAATAATATAGATCAAGGCTCTAGGTATATATTTTTTGAATATATAGCCAGTATTAATGTTTTCAAATGCTTTAATTAATTGCAAAAATAATTAAAGAAATATTAATTTAACATTTCATTTCTTTTTTTTCCTTTACATATTTGAGGATTAAAATATATACTATGCAAATGACAAACTTATCCACTTATTAGTTAACAAAAGTTTTTGTTATATCGTTATTACTGCACACACACACACACACAAATCAGTAAGTAAACCATAACAAGCAAAATACTTCAAGCATTATGATTAAATAGCTATTTTATATATGTAAACTATGATACTATGTTACAATATCTGTTCTATTTTTATTTTAGAAAAATCACAGTCATGTGATATAGACAGTGACCAATGAAATTAGTAAACTTTAAATTGTTTTTTTATCCAAAAGGTTAACCTATAAAATGCAATCTCTTGTTATTTATAGAAATAAAGTACTACAGTAAACATATACATGTTTAAGGAAACAAAGTCTTACAACTCTCCCTACTTCCCTATTATAATACATTCTTCCATCAAGAGTTGAATATTATAAATTAATAATTTTTAATGGATGCTATTGTTGAAATTCTCTTAATGGAAGAATCTATTATAATAAAGAAGATAGGAAAAGTTGTGAGTCATTGTCTCCTTTATCTCTTTAAACAACAAGAGTTTGGTTTAAAAGAGGTTACTCACTTTGGATGCAAATAGCATTTATAGTTTACTATTTTCATTGGTCATTGTCTATATCATCTGTCTGTGACTTATCTAAAATGAAACAGTGTAGATAATTCCACATTTTTAAAAATGTTTCAATTACAACATTTGTTAAAATTATTAATTTATAGATATATATATTTTAACAGCATTGCCTTAATATTTGAAAAAGTCAAGATACCTCCCATAGACTTATCTGAAAACTTGTGTAAAAATACTGGAATTAATAGCAGGTTTGCAATAGCTGCATGATAAAAGATTAAATGGTTTATTATTTTGGCTTCATTAACTATGTATACATATTTAGACAGCCAATTACTGACAAGTGGTGAGAGGATATTTAGGTTAGTCATAGAATATCCACTTAAAAATATGCTCAATCCTATTAAAATCTAAAAAGCATTTTCAGCCTTTTGTAGCTCCATTTTCAATCTAAATCAAAAGCATTGCATGTTCACATTGAGTCCTGGGAACTTTTTCTAAGACCTATTTACTAGACCATACTTGATCAATGACATATAATAACCAGGGTAACAATTTAATACAATAAAATTATTACACAATAAAAAAACTATCTTTTCAAATATAAAATTTATTTATTAAATTAATTACATGTTGGTTAGAATGGTGTTAAGTAAAGGGCATTATATTGTTGTGATGTAAGGTTGTTCATCTTACATATCAATCCTGGGCGAACCTTATTGCTTGTTATGTACATCTAGGTTTAGAGTATTTTTTTGATGAAATTGAGCTTGGGATGTTAAGTCTTAGGTATTTGTGGAACAGTTAATAGGTCCCAGGTATCTTCATATCGAAGTTTTGATATAAGCAATTGATCTCCATTCCTCATTTGGGTTAGTTTTTGAATGAAACAGGTATTTTTATTCATGTGTGGAGTAGTGAAATATTTCATACACCTAACTGTCCATATGGCATAAGATTAAAAAAACTATTTCTTCAATTTCTTTGTTTTTAAGGCTGTCTTTAAGTGAGAGGATTTTGTAGTAATCAATTTTTGAGTTTTCATAGATAATTTTTCAGATATTATCCAGACCGATGCAGTTGAGAATAATGTGATTAAATGTTTCTTCTTGTCTTTTGCAATTTGTGCAGATGGAGTCTATTTTGGCTATTTGTATCTTTTGTAGAATAGTAATGTATTGGTAGACATTGCATCCAGATTAATTTTGATTATTAGGTCAAGATACTTTGGTTCCATATTCCAATATTTGAAGCATGAAGTAATTCTGTTATCAGTGAGGCTGATCTTGGAGTCTCCTGTTCTGATATTTTGGTTGAGAATTTTATAGCCTATCAGTTTGTGTTGATCCAGATCTTTTTTGTTATAGGCATAACTGAAGAAAGAAGCTCTATGATTGTGTTGATCCAGATCTTTTTTGCGGGAGGAGTGTGGTCTGTTTAGATGGTTTTGATTATTATCAGTCTCACATATGGTGTTCACAATTCATAAAACAATAACAAATTCACACATCACAAATGCAATTACTTCAAGCCAAGATAAATAATAAAATGTTCTAATATCAATTTCCTGTATTATTGTGAATAAGATCAAACTAATACTTATTAGCTATGTTTCCGGATCTCTTTCTAATGTCTATAAGGGTCTACAATGTTTCTTCTAAACAGAGTACTTTTGAAAGGTCTAATTTAAATTTCTCCTTTTAGGTCACTTTCCAAGAAAGAATATTCTCTCCTAGAAATAATGTTCTTCTACAGATCATATTCCCTATATTATAATCTTGATAATATATGCTTGCTCAGTACTCTTTGAATTCTTGGGATGAGTGCATGGATAGTAAAAATAGAATTAGTAATTTAAATTTGTGTGGGGTAAGATAAGGAGATAACTAAATACTTACTAAATATGTGATAAGTTAATATAGTTTATTAATTCCAAATTCCATCACGAATCTTTAAAACAGAAGAACAATTAAATTAATACATAAAAAAAATGTGTATTTATATAATATATATGACCCTCCTGCCTCTGATTTTTTGATTATATAAAAAGGTTAGATATGCACACACTCATCTATTTGATAACATAATTTGAAGAGGAAAAAATCAAATGATTAAATGTTTTAAATATCAAACATATAATAAACTGTAAGATATTAAACATATTTTGTTTAAAATTTAAAAGTATAAATCTATATGTACATGTTGTTTATTTATACGGTTGTAGTTTTATAGACAAAGATGCCACTCGATGGTGCCATTTATGGGCTAAAGCACATAAAAATGCCATTTCCGCGGCTGACATTTTCAAACCCACATTTACTATAATACAACTTTTTTGTTGTTACAGATTGCACACCATTTTGTCGTGACAGAATACAGGCCGTTTTGTCGCATCGCAGCAAATAAATTTTGCAAAATTCGTACAGTTTATACAATTGTTATGTCTTGGTGAGAGGGTGTGTGTGTTTGAATTTGATGGAAATATGTTTTTTATTGTTTTTTGTTTTTAAAGTATTGAAATATTCTGATTTTCTTAAGTAATAATTATCAGACTCTTTACACCATTCTTTATTGAAGTTTTAAGTGGCAAAATCTTGTCCAGATAAATGTGTAAAGGCAGTTGGAATTAGGTAAGGCATCAAGTAACGTACTGTTTGTAACATCCCACGAGACCAACTCAATATGGTGCAGGAAATCGCACATCTTGTTCGATTCTGTGATTTACAAACAACATAACTCTAACTCTAAACCTAACCCTAACCCAAATCCTAACTGTAACAACTTTTACTTTTTGTTGTCATTCTATTTGAAGTAAAAAAAATAGTGGTAACACAATAATATCTGTTTCTCTGTAAAAATTAAAATGTAAAACGAAGACTAAGAAGTTTTACTTTTTGTTCCGATTATGAATTTTTAAACAACAACAACAAAAAAAAGGCATAACCCCCCCAAAAAAAATCAGACTTAAAATTGTTTTTTCTAATAAAGCAAAAAAAAAAAAAACACGAATTAAATTGAAATTTTTTGATTTTATTTTACATTTATTGTTATCATTTCATTTGTTTATATTAATAAAAAAAAAAGTTAAAAACACAATTTTTGTATTTTTTTTTTTTTTTTTGCATAACAAAAAACATAGCAAAATGATTAAAATCAATGGCCTGGGAATGTTCATATTTTATAGTTTTAGTGTGATAATGTCACCATCGAGCAGCATCTTTGTCCATAAAACTACAACCATTTATACATATATGTAATCTATGTTAAATCAAATTTGTTAGTTATTATAATGTATATAAAAAGAAGTTAAATAAATATGGTTTATCTATACATAAACTACAACAATTATTAATTTTCTTTTTTTTTTGAGCCAATATAGTATATGGTAATTAGTGAATCTACTCACAGAAAAGGTAGTTTTCTTAATATTTAGCCTTATTACATTCTAGCATGCTTCCAATATATTCAATGTATCATAATCATTGTACATCCTGGTGTGATTAAATACACATCTTGAATATGATATACTGAATATATTGAAAGCATGTTAGACAGTAATAAAGCTGAATATTAAAAAACTACCTCTTCTGTAAGTATTTCCATTAATTACCAGATATAAACTACAACAGTAAATACATATCTGGAGATAGTCTATCTTAGAAGAGGAAAAAAATAGTACACATAAATACATCTGATTCCATTCTTTTTCTTTTACTTTTCTTTTCTTACTGAGGACATGTTCAGAGCTTCAATGTATACTATAAAAAGACAGGGCTTCTAAGGATTCAATGATTTCTTTTCTTTCCACATCACTTTTTACTGGACAGCTAAGTTTTTAACAAACATTAAATAACAGAATCACATGGTGATGATGATGAGAGGAAGGCTAGCATATTATAACGTGTATATTCCATATTTCTTTCTTCTGCATTGTAGATATGAAATAATTTGAGTTCCAATCAATAATAAATTTTCTTTTCTGAGGTTCATTACTATATTCAGTTTTTTTATATGTCAAAGCATTGACCAGGAAACGAACCCAGGCCAGCTGCTTGGAAGGCAGCTATGCTAACCATTAGGCCACCAATGCTTGACTGCATTCAGTTTTAGCTTCAAAATTTAAAGTTTTTTTATGTTAGCTTCAACTCAAATCTTTAGTTAAATTTCTTTTAAAAAGTGACAGATAAAAAGTGGCAAAAATTATCATCTTGACTAAAAGAATATAATCAAAATATTGTAGTGCTATTTATTTTATAATAATTAATATAAAAAAAATCAAGATTTAATAATATGTGGTTTATTTATATATTAAAACTTTTTACTAAACCCCTGACAGCTCTTTTTCAATTTATTCATCTCTGCAACACAAAAAATTATTTATTTATTTTTTAAAAATGGCATTAGCCTATCTTTTATAATCATATGAAAAAATATGTTCAAAAACCCAGCTGGTATTTTTTTTTTATCAATTTAATTTCCAGAAAAGTTTTTTCTTTATTTAATCAATAAGAAAATATTACACAATAACAAAAATATTACAGAAAAATTATCTAATTCCTACTTGTTAGTTTTCTATGTGAAAAACAATATAAACATATTAGATAAGTAAAAATTTCTTAATTTTTAGTTCTAATTTTTAATTAAATTCCACTTTTTTTATGTGATAAGTAAAAAAAAAAAATTAGAAAAATTTAATTTTAATTTAATTCAATTTTTTATGCAATGTAAACACAGTTTAAACCTCAAATAAAAAATGGATAAGTATTTTTTTGATTACTAAACAATGTAAAAATAATTGCATAAATAGTTCACCCATATAACTTTCCTTTTGTTTATAAGATTAAAAATATATATATACTCATAAAAAATCTTTACTCATGCTATGCTTATGTCTCAAGTTGCTACTTTATATATCCATAAATGTATTACTTAGGCATATCAAAATTAACTACTTTAAATACAAATAATTTAAATGATATATTTTGCTATAAAAAATTATTACATAAAAATCTCAACTTCTTATATTCTTGAGCTCAATTATAAAACCAAACAAAAAAAAGTAAAACATATTATATGTACTAGTATATATTTACCAGTTTTATGGGAACACATATGATTGAGTTGTATGTAAATAAATAATAACCAATGTCTGAGATTTTGCATTCTTTTTCTTTATAGAGGGGTCTTAACTAGGCTGCAGTCATTTCCTTACATCTTGTTGAACAGTCCCTGGTGATTTATATGGTGGGTTTATAATTTTTAGGTAGGAATGAATACAGCTGGGACTTAAAATGTAGTCAAGTCCTTCATTATTAAAATTACTTTGAAATAAAGGCAAAACTCTTTTCTCCATACTGTAGTGCCACCCTGTGCTAACCAGAGTAATCAATAGATGCCAGAAGGCTTGTGCATAAAATCCCTATCTAGTGCCTACTCATCCAATATATTGATTACTCTGGTTAGCACAGAGTGGCACTACTGTATGGAGAAAAGAGTTTTGCCTTTGTTTACAACAATTATGTGCTAGTATGAGATGGTGATCATGTGACGTTTAGTGGTTTACTTTGAAATAGTAAATATTTTCCATTTTTATACTATAATCTAACTGCTTATTTACTAGAAACTGTTAATAAGGTCAATTATATATCACCATTGGTTGAAATTTAACTATATGTTGGGGTGATTTTAATAACAATCTGGCACAAAGTTTATTTAACAATTAACATATTGTAAATGACAGTATTAATACTAAAGCCTTCTTGGATGAGCTAAATGTAAAGGAACTATTCTAATAATGAATAAAATTTATAAATGATAGTATAACATAATACATTGCTCATCATGCTGGACAACTAATATCATGAATGGTATCAATAAACATCCACAGATTACATAAGCCAAATGTAGTGAAAATATTATAACGTAGCAGGTGCTATTTGGCCTGCAAACTAAATGCATTGCTTATTTGGGCAGTTACCTATGATAAATATAATCATAAACCAATTGGTTCCCCCCCCCCTTATGTCACATATCTGAACAATCTAAATGTGCTAAGTAAATGTCATAGTTAGGCAATTTAAATTATAATGAATAAATAAATAAATTGATTACAAATGACTTTATAATACTTTATATCTACATGTACAATGGCCTCATGAATTTATAAAGAGCACCAATTAATCCATATGCATGATTTTGATTGGCAAAAAAAATAAAATTTATTAAATAATATTTTACTTGATAGTGAGTTATCAAATCACTAAACATCATATGATCATCATTCCTTTTGCATCCATTGATTACTCTGACTTGCACTCAGTGCTGTACTCTATGAACAATTTAGCCTCTGTGTAGTGAAATATTATCTAGAATATATTATAGGATAAGATAAAATACTTGTAAAGTGGTTCATGCAGTAGTAAAACACCTATGTTAATAACAAAAACATAAATTTATTAAAATAAACATCAATTTATATGCATGGTTAGAACAAATAATTTATATCATCAATTAACATTCTATAATGTGCATTTATAATTCATTTATAATTTATCCTCACTATGATATAATTAAATGTGACATATATTTTATACTTAAAATTATCAATACATGTAGTCACAAAATGATTAACTATAAATTGTTTTTACACAAATAAAAATAGAATATGTAGATGAATTTTAATATTATTTTTAAAATATATATAGTAATTAATATTTTTATAAAATCATTTATAATTTTAAATTAAATTACACAAATAATATTATGTATTAATTGAACTTTTACTTTACTTGATTATTATTAATTAAGATATTAAATGACAAATCTAAATTGCACAGTAATTAATATTATTAGATTAGAAGAAAGATTTTTATAAATTATTTATAAGTATTATTTTTGTCAGTTGTTGATAAGTGATTTTTTGAGCATCTGTTAATGTTAGTGCATATAAAACTGCAATTGTGCTTTCTTATCTTCCCATATTTTCTTTGGCATCTTCATGCTAGCATACATATATATGTAAGGTTACATGAGCATTTTAATTCTTAAATGTTACCCAATTTTTTCATAAATACTACAATCCAAGTAGATTTTTCTGTTTTAGACTCATGGTGATCAGCATATTGTTTATTAATTATTCCATTTTAAATCCTAGACACCAAATAAAGAGAACTTCATGCCTTTTTCTTTTATAAGGGTTTCTAATCATAATCCATTTTGTTTACTGCTAGTCCAAAACTTATTTATAAGATAAAGTAAGGTTAAAATACAAAACATTTTAAGGAAAAGGAATTATGGTTTTCTTTCTGAAAATCATTTTTGTTTCTACAATAACATAACAAAGCGGCCTATGTTTTTTAAACACTGGTTTTTTGGAACGTGTGATTTCTTTCTTCTAATTTAAATAAAGCATTGTTGTTATTCAGCAGTAATTTAAACAAAAAAATATCTTTAATTTTAATAAATAAATGGTTCATTTATCCTACATTTATTTAAAACAAAACATTTGACCTTAAATTGTTTTTTTTTAATTAAGCAATTTATAAACTATACAAAATGGCAAAATGAAGATGTGTGTACACCACTATATATATATGCATAAAAGGAATGAAAATATTGTTACTAACCAATTATTTACACAAAAACGACATTTACATAGAAATAATATAGGACACTGAAATTCTTCCACAGGAAATTAATTGCATTGTAAATATATTTTATTTAAAAAATACTTTTATTTACCTGATTTATAATAAAAAAATCATTTTTATGAAAAGGCAAAACCGGTGTAAATTTATTTTCTAATTAAAATGCAGTTACATAAGAGATAATGAAATTGAAGGGGAAATCAGTTAACATATTATAAAACTTTTGCAAAATATTTATTCATTGCAAGAAATCTTTTAAGTCAAACTTTTTAAAAAAAAGTTTTAATCTAACAAACTTTTTTATTTAAGTCTAATATAAATAAATTTTAAAAAGTTAAACCTTATTTGTGAATTCTAATATTAAATAAAATTAATTTTTGACTAAATATATATGACAATTATTAGAACATTAAATATCAATATATTTATAATTTTGTAGTTATATTCGCTCTAAAATATTTAAGTATTATTGACTTTATTAATATATTATTGTGCCTTATATTAGA
Source organism: Epiperipatus broadwayi (assembly GCA_028023455.1). Lineage (NCBI taxonomy): Eukaryota > Metazoa > Onychophora > Udeonychophora > Euonychophora > Peripatidae > Epiperipatus > Epiperipatus broadwayi. The sequence continues at coordinate 67,081 of JAQFVV010000220.1, read as the reverse complement.
AAATCAATTTAAAAATTTCAAACAGTATGTTTCATATGTCATTAAAACATTTACTTATGATTTGTGCAAATATTTTAATTTTAAAGCTAATCATTTCAAAATCAATTAATAAACATCACCCAGATCAATATTTATTGTCACTGTGCTGCTTTGTGCCATATGTGAAAACCTACACTAATGTAAGATCAGAGAAGCTATTAAGATATTAAAAAGACCAAATTGTATCAACAAACACAATGATACACATAAACTTTCTCCTTTTTGAAAGTTTTAAAAACAAATTTTCCTGGATTCTTATTTATTATTATTTTTCCAATTTTATAAACTTATTTTTCAGTTGCAGAATTTTTATTAACACTGTTTAGAGTGCCTTTACAGTTATATACTTTTCATTTCCTAGTTGAGGACTTGTGTAGTCAAATCAAAGCGTTGGATTTTTTTAAAATCTCACATGGATGAACATGCAGAATATGTTTTATTTATATACAGTATATGATATCTGAACTAATGGATGGTTCTGATTGTTTAAACAAAGTGAAGGAAGTACTAATACAAACAAAAACTTGAAAATATATATATATAAGAATTTTTGTATTCACTTGAAAATAACAGTATTGACTGACTATCAAATTTATTAAATGAGCACAGTAACATATTGTAAACATATATATATAATTTGCTGATATCTTTTATTTAATATTTTAATTAATATTATTTTATTTTTGCAATAACTTTATTATATAATGAATTAAATTTAGTTTAGTCTATAAATTCTTAAACATATTTTGGTCCACATATCTTACTCATGCATATTATTTTAATATCACTGAACTCTTTTGATTTCTTTGAAGCTATTCATCTGAGAATAATAAAGGAGTGTGTCTGTGTAGCAATTATATCTGTTTTTTTCTAATAATTTTGTAAATGATACCCATATTGCAATAATTAACACCATTATGACTTTATAGTGATAACACCAGTTCCTTTACAATCCTCCTATAAAAGGAGTTGGTTGATAAAGAATGTCTTGATAGCTGCAAATAAATATTGTTGGTACACTTTACAGGCTTTGTTAACAAGCAAACAGTTTAAACTTCGTAGCTAATTGTACTAAAGTACAAAATATAAAATACGCTAACATGCACAAACACACAAAGCTGAAGACAAATAAAGAAATATATATATATTATTTTAATACATATATTTAATTAAGTGGTTAAACGCTTTCAAGGGTCAAAGCCCTCATATTCATAGCCATTTTGTAAATAGACAAGAAATTGATTAGGAGCAATGTAAATTTATGCAAATGCGATAGTTATGTATTTTATTTCCTGGATATTTTGTAGCAAGAGTCTTTTCTATTTATGGTGTCGCTATCTCTAGTAATAAAGTAAGCCTTTTTTATCTTCCTTTTGAGATTGTATCATTCTCTGCAAACCACCACTGGATCTCTAGGTTGGCAATCAAGACCAGATGATGTGTGGTGCTGTGCAAAAACTGAACTATAAGAATTGTCCACCGGTGCTTTATTATATGAGTATGTTTTTTGGAATAGCCTAGTGGACAAAGAGACCATGGTCTCATTATAATATGATGATTTACAATATTTTTCAAGGCAGGCAATATTATAGACCACCTGAGGTGTTAGCTTTGTGTGCTTGTGCATGTTAAGCTTTGTTAATATAACAATTTATTATAATACTTTTATTACATATTGGCTACCCAGATAAATAGTTGTATTCAGCATCTAATTTGCAGGCCATCTGTCACTGCTAAGTTATAATATTTTAGTACATTTGGGGTTATCTAATCTGAGAGCATTTACTGATAATCAGTCCCTCATGATATTAATTTGTCTAGCATGATGGGCAGTATATTTTATGTTATCATTTATAAATTTTATTTATTATTAGAACAGTTTCATTCACATTTAGCTCATCCAACAAGGAAATATTATTATTTCTGCTGCATTAGAATTGTTTATAGGTTTATTGTTCTTATTTACCATCAGAGATTTTATTTTTTCATTTAATATATATATATATATATATATATATATATATATGGTACTTAGGTATTAGTCCTGTGACACAGAGCACATAGTAGTCATGGTGTGCTTTTTCACATTCATATCAATCTACTGATAACTTTTTTATCTTGTAATCTGACCAAAATAACTTGTACATGGCTCTTATAGTTGATATTTTTTCAAGATTTGCATAAAAGTAATGTGTACATTGATCTTATACATGATATTTTATCACAAGATTTACAAAGTTATCATAAGTTTGAATACATATGCAAAAGGGGGCAGCATGTCTAATAGGTACTCCAGGTCACAGGACAAATATGTAAACTTAAATCTAAACATACTTCTACCACACAAAAAATATAGACAATTTGGAGCATAATTTACAAAAAAAAAGATCTTTAAAATTACAGTTTTAAGAGCAGTTAAAAAAAAATTAAAACACAGTGTGGAACAGACACTAAAAAAAGGAATTTGACTATAAAATTGCTAAATTACAAAAATTGCTTATAATATTATTTAAAAAGCATAAAATATACACATTCGTTACTTACCTTGCAATATATAACAATGAATAAATGGAAGTGGTCTGTTGTACTTTATCGTAAGTGGATCAAATATTCCAAAGGAAATGGATATTTCAAGTAAAAAATTTTCACTTTTTCCATCCAAAATGACCACATGATTGCGCAGTATACCGCCTGAATCAGGATTTGTTTAAAAAATGGTAATAATTTTTTTTTTTTCACAAAATAAGAAAATATAAAACTTTTATTAATAATTCATGTTGGTGGCCTATTATTTTTTATTTTGTTCATTATGCAAATGAATGCATCGACATCTATGTTACAATATCAGCCAAATATGAATCCAGGTGTTTGCTGTGATGTTCATTGCTGTTTTTTATTATGCCATTTCACTGAACCACAGTCAATCAATGTTTTGGGGAAAGTACAGTTATGTGCTCACTTAAAATCAAATGAATTAAGCAACAATGAAATTGAAAATGGACACTAACTATGAAGAAAAAATGCAATGCAAATTAAATCAAGCTGTTGTCAGAATAAAATCTTAAACAAAAACAGGCAAAAAAAAAAATTGGTTTTGGAAAAAAAAAAATTCTTTCATTACCAGATTAGAGATCGGATAAAAAATAAGTTTTGATACAATATCAGATTTACTTGGATTTATTTGACTTACTTGCAATGTTACACATTTAATCCACATGTGAAAAGATTCAACAGGTCTAATACATGCTGTGTCACAGGACTAATATCAAAGTACCATACAAACTAATGTTTGAGCCTATGTAAAATAAATTTATAATTAAATTATTAAAATATTTTTATATAACTAAAGGCACATATGACAGCAATTGTGAGTAGAACTGAATCTAGATCATTTTAGCATTTTTATATATATGTAAAATAAATAAAATGTCCATTAATTAAAAACAAAACTGTAATTATAATTGAAATAATCAATTTAACGGTTTACAAATTATTACAAACAATCCTTAAATCTGCAGAAGTCCTTTCAGTTAATTTCTTAAACCTGCCTCAACTGCCAAGTACTTTCAGTTAATTTCTTAAACCTGCCTCAACTGCCATTAAATGGCAGTTGAGGCAGGTTTAAGAAACTAACCAAAAGTACTTCTGCAGATTTAAGGATTGTTTGTAATAATTTGTAAACCGTTAAATTTATTATTTCAATTATAATTAATATATATATATATGATCAATAGATGGCGTTTTACCAAAAACACCATCAAGCGTAGGTTTCTTTACATAAATGTCAGAGTAAGCATTCATTATCTCTTTGTTTTTTCATAAATGTATCTTTTGAGGTTTTCTTGCAATGATATATATTGCAGAGGCTTCTACTATGTGGTGATACTGAACTGATATCAGACCCATATAGCTATCTGGCTTGCTATGCTGAGTTTGAAGACATTACATGTCTAAAAAAATCACGCTTGCAAGCTGAATAGAAATTGTTTCATAAATGTTCAGAGTTAGTGTTTAGATCTAGTTTCTTTTTCCTACTCTTCACTGATGATAGCAAATCAGCTTGGAATCATGATCTGAAGGTGGAATTAACAATAGAGATAGTGAATGCTTATTCTGACGTTTATGTAAACAAACCTACGCTTGACGGTGTTTTGGTAAAACACCATCTATTGATCATAAATACAAGCGTTAGCAAGTTTAACTTGTTTTTTTTTTGTTTTTCATAAATGTCCCTTTTGAGGTTTTCTTGCAATGATATATTTTGCAGAGGCTTCTACTATGTGGTGATACTGAACTGATATCAGACCCATATAGCTATCTGGCTTGCTATGCTGAGTTTGAAGACATTACGTGTCTAAAAATTTTTTTTTGTTTTTTTTTCATATATATATATATATGAGAGAGGAAGAAATACAATATAAACCATACCACTGCATTTACTGTTTTTAATTTATTTGATCAATTAGTGTGTGCATAATAGTTTTAAATAATTTTGTATCAGGTATAGAATATACTTATGTATTATTAAAATTACTTGCTTTTGGGCATGATAATTTTTTATTAGTTTTACTAATTAATGAATAACATTATTAATTTCTATTTTTGAATTATAATAAATTTATTAAGGATTTTGTTAAGTTTACTTTTGTATATTTGCTAACCAGAAAACATGCATAGTACATTAACAGAAGTCGGTGTGTGTGTATATATATTTTATACAACTTTCCTTAAAAGTATATGCCTAAAGATTAAAAATTAAAAAATAATGATTCGAGAGCATTTATGAGAGTTCCCTACCATTCTAGATCAACAGTTTCTTATCAATATATAAAGCTTCTATGATAATTGTAAACACTATGTAATTGGTATCAGATGGAATTAATTATGTGTATTTCAGCTAGCATTTATTTATAATTATACTTTGTTAGATGTGGTTATTGTTTCGATTTCATGACATTCTACTCATACATGCACACACACATTATAATGCACTAATGCATTTCTAATTCACTTAAACATAAAACTACTAATTTAATATATTTTTTATATTTTCAATTATTAAAAAATAGCAATGGAACATATTTTTATGCCTTTTTATTTGGCTCTAGACTTCCAACTACGGAATGTAATTGTTGTGATGTATAGAGTCCACTATTGTGAAGTCATATTTTCATTAGATTGGATGTGGGAAATAAATGGAATATAAAATTTCTTGAAATGGTGTTTTATGGTCAACTTGAGCAAGGATTTTATCGGGAAAGGCAAATCTTATCTACATTGTAGGGATTTTCTTAAAAACATTCTCAACAAGTGCAATGTCAACTGCTACCACTAGGACCATGTTGTAAGATTATAATACCTAAGAGAATTACATTTAGACATGGTGTTGAGTATTTTAGAAAGAAAAGCTTCCTGCTGAAAAAAGTTAATGACATCAACATCATTCAATTAATCAATGGTTTTCCATCTTGTAGACAATTCCAGATAAGATTCTTACAGCCAATTCATTCTGATCAGTTATTTTTTTCCATGAGTCATAACATCGGCCAGGAAGTCAACATGCTAACCCAGGACAACTGCTTGTAAGGCAATTGTGCTGACCAGTCGACCACCAATACTTGACATTATGATCCGGTTTTGTTTAAAGCTTACCTATCTTTTACATCATCCCAAAAAGCCATTCTTTTTTATCTTGTCTTTATGTTTCCATCTACCATTCTTTCCGAAATGTCTTTCATTAAACCATTCGTTCTTCTTAATTAACAACTATTCCAGTTTTTTTCTCTATCGTTATTTATATCAATCATATTTCTTTATTCATTTATTTTTTCTAAAATTTTCCCACATGTCATTTTATTTATTCAACTAATTTTTCTATTTTTCTCCTCATCACATTGCACGGTTTATATTCCACATAATTGTGTCTTATAGATTTGTTTATTAGTTCTCACAAAATTCATTTCTAGAGCAGTTCTCCCTTTTTTCTTTTTTTAATTGTATTTATTTATTTATTTATTTTTGCAATTAGAATAGCCGTATTCGTTTACGGATAAATGGTTTATAATTATTAATATTCATAATTTTTATTTTTAGCTATTATTTAAATGTAACTTTCTTTTTTTCAGAAACAAAGAACTTTCACTATAATTTTTAATCCTTATCATTGGAAAAACCAAGAAAAGATTTATAAACAATGTAATGTTTAAATCAACGTTAATAAAAATATTAATATAAATAAAATATATATAAATGTCTCTCGTTGTTGTTATTATTATTATATTTATTTTCTTGTTACTACTTGAGCGTACTGTTGACCAAACTTGGCAAGATAGTTTCTTTTTTGCAGAAAACCTTCAGAATTAAATAACAGTTTACTTCTTTTCATTTAGTGATTATTTATTAATTTTATTCTTACCTCTAGCGTGACAAGATAGAGTTTCTTTTTTGCAGAAATCTTTCAGGATTAAATAACAGTTTACTACTTTTTATTTAAAATTAAGAGCATGCTAATGAGCTCTAAATAAGCTTTTTTTTATGATAAATGCTACTACAAGAGAAGTCATTCAAATCATTTTTCATCTTGGATTGTCCCCATCCCTAGACCGCTTTAGTCCTATGGGTCTTTTCAGTGAGAAGTTGGAACAGTAGATTCAAAAAACCAACTCAAGCTAAGCAAAGTCAGCTCTCCAACTGAAAAAATCATATGGGCCTGAACTTAATTCAGATACTTCATATATTAGTAGGCTTAGCCATTTAATTTAGCCAAGCCACAACAGCAAAATAATAATTATAATAATAAAAAGTCAGATGTCACATGACTTATATATAGCTTGCACTTACAAATATGTAAAATTAAGAGCATGCTAATGAGCTCTAAACAAGCTTTTTTTATTTATGATAAATGCTACTACAAGAGAAGGCATTCAAATCATTTTTCATTTTGGATTGTCCCCATTCCCAGACTGTTTTCGACCTGTGGGTCTATTCAGTGAGGAGTTGGAACATTAGATTCAAAAAACCAACTCAAGCTAAGCATTTATCTAAAAGTTAATTGTCAAAAAGAAGATCTGAAACTTTTAGACATCTACACTCTTGTAGTAGCATTTATCATAAATAAAAAATAAAAAAAAAAGCTTGTTTAGAGCTCATTGGCATGCTCTTAATTTTACATATTTATAAGTGCAAGCTATATATAAGTCATGTGACATCTGACTTTTTATTATTACAATTATTATTTTGCTGTTGGGGCTTTGGCTAAATTAAATGGCTAAGCCTACTAATATATGGTGTATCTGAATTAAGTTCAGGCCCATATGATTTTTTCAGTTGGAGAGCTGACTTTAAAGACATGTACATGTCTAAAAGTTTCAGATCTTCTTGCCAATTAATTTTTAGATAAATGCTTAGCTTGAGTTGGTTTTTTGAATCTAATGTTCTAACTCCTCACTGAAGAGATCCATACGAAACTGGTCTGGGGATGGGGACAATCCAAGATGAAAAATGATTTGAATGTTTTCTCTTGTAGTAGCATTTATCATAAATAAAAAAAGCTTGTTTAGAGCTCATTAGCATGCTCTTAATTTTACATATTTGTAAGTGCAAGCTGTATATAAGTCATGTGACATCTGACTTTTTATTATTATTTTTTATTTAGTGGTCATTTATTAATTTTATTCTTACTTCCAGCTATGCAAGTGTAGAATTTTTTTATATTTAATGAATTTTAAAGCATATAGCTATTATTGTGAATTCAAATAAACATCATTATTTTTAATGATTACCTATTCAGTATATATACATATGTGTGTGTGTGCGTGAGTGTGTGTGTAAAATAATAAGTTGCCCACTGAAAATATACGATATATAATGGTTTTAATTATCACGACAAAAGATAAACAGTGATAATATAAAAAGTATACAGTTTCTAGAAAAACAGTGATCTGTTTCTTATTCCATAAATTCTATAATTAGGAAATACAATATAATTGAAAGCACTTCTGTATAATTTCTACACTATTACAGTTTCTTTTTTATTGTTATTATTATTTAAAACTATTACATATATTCTATGCATATATATCAAAACAGAATAAAATAGCATTAAAATATAAGTAAACCATGAATAACGTTCAATAGAAAAACACTGTCAACCGAACTATACAATTCATGAAAATCAAAAGAAGTTATTTTATAGCTATCATTGAATTTAAAATAGTAATACATTTAAAAGATGACGTAATTGCAAATTTATCAAAACTTAGTTAATCTTGCAACCATCTAAAAACTAGTTTTATAGCCTCTTCATAATACGAATTTCCAAAGTCAATTTTCTTTAAGCAATTAAATTTATCAAAAATGTTGAACGCATGCGCATACATCTTTAAATGCATATCTCTTGTTAAAAGTTTTATTTTCATATTTTTTTTTAAAACATTATTTACAAATTTATTCCTAAATTATTTGATACTATATTTATTAACTTTTGCATAATTCCAATTAATAATGTGAAAATTTACTTTACTATAATCGATGGCGGGCCATGAAACTTTTAAGCAGAAATGCTTTATTACAAGATCGCTGCCAAAATGTAAGCAAGGAAAACAAAACAGAACATTTTTCATTTTGCAACTACACAACCATTTTATTTTTTCATACTAATCTAATGTATTTTTTTATTTTTACTAACTGTTGTTTGACAAATTATCTACTTTTACTTTTTATCTCAATTTTTCATGACTGACAATTGGGAAATAAATTTTTTTATATCTATTCAACACTAACACTCATCGTGATAAATATTTATAATAATATTTGTTTTATTATTTTGTTACATTTTTCTGTATTTACATGTTAATTTGTAAATGTTAATTGCAAGGAAAGAAATAGAATATTTTCAATGAAAACATAAATTATGAAAAAAACTATTGATAGATGGCAGGCGCACAACTCTGATGTTACTAGTCATATGCGTTGATTAAAGCAAATGACTTGGAATTTGCAGAAATTCACCGAATATAACGTTTCTATCTGAGCTAGGATTAATATAGCTATCTTTAATCTACTAAATGATTAGTAATAATTATGAATGTATTTATCTAAAGTGGATAATGTCAGACATATGAGCCCAGAAGTTTACCACATATGGATAAACAATATAATAGTTTTTTATACAGTCAAGCATTGTTAGTCGAGAGGTCAGCACAGTACCTTGCAAGCAAGCAGTTGTTTGCAGACGGTTGTTGTGGGTTCACCTCCTGGCTGATGCTATGACATATGGAAAAAAATATCGAGTATTATTATAATAGTTCACTATGTATTTGTTCATTGTAACATTGTATCTTTTAATAGTCCAGAGGTAAAAAATTATGAGTGTAGAATGGACCATAACAGTGATGAAAAATATTTGCTACTTACAGGTATCCAAGATAATGTAATAAGCTTTACTTCACAAAAATTTAAAACTTTTTACAATAATAAAGAGATTAAGCATATTCATACCCCATCTTATCACCCTGGGAGTAATGAAAAAATAGTGAAGTAATGTTTAATCAACATTTTACCTGCCATATAACAACAAACAAATTACTACAGTTTGATCTACAAGTGTCAAGTTTTAGCATTCATACACTTGACACCACCATTTTGGATAAATACATTAATCATTATTATTAAACATTTATTCAGATAGAGAGGATCATATCATTTTAGTCCAGATATAATTAAAGATTTATTATTTTTTAACAAATGCCCATCATAGTATTATTTATTAATCCAACTTCATTTTTCTCTCATGTGTTACATCTTACAAATATTTAAAACAACTATTCCACCATGAACACTTGAAATATATAAGCAAAGACTTCTAAAAAATAAATGATTTAATTTTTGCAAATGTCTTTGTTTGTTGCAATGGTGGAGTAGATCCAAAATCTGTCCATTAAAGTTTGAAGCTTTGCTATCCACAACCCTAATTTCATATATGTCTGAAAGATGATAATTTGCATCAACTGGTGAGTGCTAGTCCTGCATGAAATAAGTATATTGGAGATCATTTATCTTTTTTACATGTGTGTGGTCATGTGTAAAATTCTTTATTTTAAAATAAAATTAACTATTAATAAAGTTGCTATAGAAACCAATTGGAAACGAAAAAAGAAAACTCATATCACTTGCTTTAAATAAAAAAGAGGGGATTGTCACTTCTTTATTGTGTTACTTACTGGATGAAAATCAAGAAAGTTGTAATAATTGTTTAAATAAATAAAATAAAGTTTCTGGGATAATAACTTCTGAGTGATTCACTCTGAAATTTCGAGTAGTGTAGCTTATTATGGAACTGCAAATAAAAAAATGTCTTAGAAATTAAATTTGATTCTGGTGGTCTATTAATTACTTTATGACACTGAAAATATGTGACATTTGATATGAGGAACCTTGCTATCTAATTAGTTGTCAAATGGAAATAGTCTTCTATGATTAGATTTGTAAATCTACATAATTTCAATACTTTCAGTAATAGAAAAAATTTCATGGGAACAAACTATGTGTGACATAAATCATGATAAATTAAAATATTAAAAATTGCTTGCAGATGTTTAAGTAATGATTCTGACAGCCATATATTTACGTTCAAAAAGTTAATGAAAAGTGAAATCACTGAAATATAAATAAGTAATTGAATAAACTTATTATAATACGAATTATTATGAATCAACAAAAAAAATTTCTCGAGTGCTCTCAGAATAAATATTTAGATGTAAATATGATTTTTTATATTATTCTCATTCTGTTTGTTAATTAAAATTGTTATTATTAATTTTGTTCCTTATTTATTTCTTATCCGAATTCTAAATAGATTATTTTATTCTGTCATTTAAAAATATTATTAATGGGGAGGGGATAACGGTCAGAGACATGGCTAGATCTGCATAACGCTTGCTTTTATGTGTCTAGTCTGATTGTTATTTAGTTAATTAAAAATAAAAACTGTAATGGTCATTCCTCCATGTATGCAGTCATCCATTAGTTATTCATAATTCCCCTACACTAAATTTAATTTGTGAAATTGTCGTTTTATTGTTAATTTGACCAATTACCATTGCCAGTATTTGTTAAAAGAGTGATTACCATTACAATAGAACACCCCCACACACTGGTAAGGGTGTGGCATATGCATCCAATCATACTAGAAGCACAAAACATGAAATTATATTATCACTATGGAACAAAGACAAGGAAATTTGTTCAAAACCCACTGATTTCAGAAATACAAAGATTTACTAAGAACAAACTCTCATGAGCAATAATTATCCATCAGTTATTATAAAGAAAACCTTTATTAGACAAAAAAGAGACACTAAAAAACTATTGGTATTGCAGTACATCTCTACATAACAGGAATAGGCAGACGAATTAAAGAAAATCTATAGTTAATATAACATGAACACATTTTCAAACCATACCACACTTTGAGGAATGCTAACTTCTACAAAGCCTTAACTGGAAATGCTGAAAAACAAAAACTTCATCTATGAAATATCATGTGAATGTGGCAGAAGATATATTTAAATTGATCAGAGCCATTTAAACTATTAATGCAATTTGCTTATTAATATTTATTAATGATGTAAAGAAAATTGGATAATTTTTCACTTAATCATTTCATATAAATTATTTTATTTATTTACTCATATCTCATCAATTCACAGTCACATTATTATTATTATTATTATTATTATTATTATTATTATTATTATTATTATTATTATTATTATTATTATTATTATTATTATTATTATTATTATTATTATTATTATTATTATTATTATTATTATTATTATTATTATTATTAGTAGTAGTAGTAGTAGTAGTAGTAGTAGTAGTAGTAGTAGTAGTAGTAGTAGTAGTAGTAGTAGTAGTAGTAGTAATAGTAGTAGCAGTAGCAGTAGCAGTAGCAGTAGTAGTAGTAGTAGTAGTAGTAGTAGTAGTAGTATTTTAAGCTGTGAGATCATTAATCAGTTGTTGATTTTCATTTTAAATATGTTTGAAGTCAATGAAATTACCCTTTGACTTTGAATATATGTTATTGTAGAGTCTTGTTTTCAGTTAAAATTTATGAAGAATTTCACAGATCTTATATTTAGTAATTTCATTCAATAAAATTTAAATAGAATCTTAAGAGTCTCAGCACATATATCTATATTTTTGAAAATTGATATCTGAACCTTAAGAGCAGCCTTTGTTCCCATGTGTAGTATTACATATACACAGACATTGTTACAAATATTATCTTTTTAAAATTTATTCATCATGCAAATTGTATTGCAATCATTTTTGTAGGTCTATATAATCTAAACCACTTTATCTGATGATAGATGTAAGGTAGTTTATTAACATTTACATTACAATCAGTATCTCATTCTATTCTTAAGATTGGCATTTTTAAATGCTTTAATGGATTTTGGAAAATCTGTTTGAGTGTCTGTTAACTTTTGATCTTTTTCATGTTATAATGAAATTTTCAAATTGAGATTTAATATATTTAAATTCAATAGAATTGCTTGAAAATTGATATATAACTAAGTTATAAAACAGACCTTAATTCATTTGAAATACTTACCTTTTCAGTGTGTCAATTAGTTTGATAGATATGGAACAAAGGGCAGGAAAAATATTTAATAATTTCACATTTTTCAGTTAACAAGTATCCTTAGAATTTTCATTTGGTTTAAATAATGATCGCAAGAAGGCAGTTTAATTTTATTTTATTTTAATTTACTAACATTTTTTAAATTATTTTAAACTGTTAATGTATATGTATTATTATGTAATAATAATAATAATAATAATAATAATAATAATAATAATAATAATAATAATAATAATAATAATAATAATAATAATAATAATAATAATAATAATAATAATAATAATAATAATAATAATAATAATAATAATAATAATAATAATAATAATAATAATAATAATAATAATAATATTAATAATAATAATAATAATAATAATAATAATAATAATAATAATAATAATACATTTTAACTTATAGCAGAAATGTATATATATTAACTATAAGTTTTTCTGAAGGTTTGTGATGATGGTGTTCTAGCTGTATTTTATATTAACTATAAGTATTCAGTCAATTTAAAGTATGTTATAGCTTTTCACTTTCAATAAATGTGCCAATACTAAAAACTTAAAAATAATAAAGTTAATAAAAAATTTATGTTAAATGCTTTTATTCACTATGCACGAGAAAAAAAATAAAATAATTGTTTCTTTTACCACAATCCAATCCCTATTTTTTATGAGAAGGAATTGATTTAATTAATTTCTGGATCCCATCCCCCACATGCTTTTATTTCAAATTAAATCTAAAAACTTTAATTGTGGTTGAAGAAACATCTATTTTATTTCTTTTTAGTGCACAGTCAATGAAAGGATTTAATATTAAAAGAATTATCTTTATTATTTTTAATTTAATTATCACCTCAAATTTGATTTTTTTTTTATTACCTACAATAAATGTTAAATTATATAGCTTTTTTAAAAATCATAGACAGATAACTTTTAATTGACAACTTTTTTTATAATTAGTTGTTTGGTTTCATAAAATCATTGATTTTTTAATGAAATACATTTTTACTTATTATGGTTGTTATTGGTTATAACATAATTTATTACATGTCTTTTAAAAAAATAGTAAAAAAAAAGTTATCAATTGAAAAATATGAAGTAAATATTAGGAAATTTGTCTTGCTCGGTTCCTTTAATTTCTTTAAAGCGTCACCTAGGAATCAAAGCTTTTCTTTTCACTTAATAGCAAATTCTTTGCTGCAGCCTTTCTTTGTTTTATATAAGCAATAGAATTGATAAATATTCAAACATTATAATAAGCAGTTAAACTTCAATAGACAAATCATTAACTCTCGAGTTTAAATCATACCTACTCTCTTTATCTGCCTATCTATCTCACCCTTTCTCTCTCTCTCTCTCTCTCTCTCTCTATCTATCTATCTATCTATCTATCTATTATTATCTCTTCCTCTCCCTCTCTATCTATATATCTATCCCTATCTCTCTCTGTCGCATAAACACACACACATTATGTAAAATAGATACGTTTGTGACTAATTAAACTTTTATGCGAGATAATTAAATTTTATCACTTGGTCACAGGTCATCACTGATTAGATAATTTGTATATTTTTAGGTAAATAAATTATGTATACAACTACACGTACAGTATGCTATCAACATTTGATCTACAGAAACGTTAAATAATCTTGGCGATATTTCCTTAATAAATTACTTACTTCCTTTCTTTTCAGATATTATCATTAAAAGTGGCAAATAACTTCCTTTATCTATATTCCCTTTATATAAATATAAACAATTACAGCGCTAAGTATAATAGCGCTTGAGATTAAATCTGAAATAGTCCTTTGCTATAACTAATTGATCCAATTAATGATCACAGCCTTCGTCAATAGTTACAATAATAGAAGTATTTTTTTTATTGCATCCCAAATTATTATTAGATGATTATCTTAAAAAATATCAATCGATTTAAATTAACTTGATATAATAAATCAATCAGATGAAGAAATTCTCCTAATCCAGGTTGTTGAAAATTATCATCTATATAACAAAATATTAATATTGTGACTAAAGATCAATTCATTTATTTATAATAACAGACCTTTTAGAATATGTAATTTTAAGCATTATATATATAATAAAACAAAATCGGACTTAACTATATAGTTTTTAATTTAACGTGTAAATAAATAAATATCTTGATATATTGAAAGGAGTTCACTTCAGGGTTTAATTTTTTTTTTTTTAAGTGTCATAGCATCGGCTGGGACGCGAACCCGCAACCCGGGCAACTGCCTGCAAATGCAAGGCAGTCGCGCTGACCTCTCGACCACCAATGCAAGACGAGGGTTTTATTTTATTATACATTATTGTGGATGATGTAAAGTTTACATACAGGTTGATATTTTTTGATTCTTAGGGATTCCATCTTTATTATTAAAAAAAAGTTATCTTGACAACAGATTGATGATGTTGATTGTTATTAACATTGAGATTGTCTGAGTGTTGATAAATAAATAAGAATTTACAGTGTTTAATATTTATTTAATGTTTTGAAATTAACTCATTACAACTGTTTAAATATAATTAGATTGCCTTCTAGTGTCAATACATGACAATAAATTTTAAATCTACAGCAGTACTTCCTAACCTTTTTTTTCTGTGGACTACTTAGATTTCAGAAAAAAGTTTCATAGACCAGTAACATAATTAAAAGAAATTATCTTAATTTTTTTTATCTGTGACTTTATATATATATGTGTGTGTGTGTGTGTGTGTAATCTTGTAATTAAATATTAATAAATACAGTAACATAAATATATATATATCAAGTACAACTTTAAAAAAGTATTGTTAATTTGTTTAATCTTGAAAACAACTTCAGGAATTGCTTGAAGTTAGTTATAAGATTGGATAAATTAACAATACTTTACGTCAATTTAAAAATAATGATTTAAAGGAGTTGAAGATTAATAATAAAAATTAATATTGATTCCATATTTTTCAAATGCTCAAGAGAAATTTTTTAAGTATATATAAGGATGTGTTCAATGTATCACTTTGGGTTATTAATAATGATAATAAGTTAGTGAATAATTCTAAAAATGTCATACTTGTCAAGCAGAAAACTAATGTTGTATATCAAATTTTTATGGATATATGTTATCATATATAGATGAACTGAGGTGCAATGTTGAAAAAGGATTAAAGGAGCATGAAATATGATACAAGCATTTGAAAAATAATAATAATAATAATAATAATGATGATGATAATAATAATAATAATAATGATGATGATGATGATGATGATGATGATTTAATGATTGCTTCAGTTTTCTTGGGTGATAAAAAGACATATAAATATACATTTAAGTTTGTAATTGAAAGTATTAAGATTATTCATAAAGAGAAAAACCATAATAGAAGAAAAATTAAGGAGGCAATTTTAATAAATAGAAATAAAATAAATATAATTAATAGACAAACTCTTAATATTAAAATTCATGTAATTTGATTTGATGACCTGTGTTTCGATTTTGTTTTTTTTAATTTAATGGCAGTTGATGAAGGTTAAGGAATTAATCCAAAGTACTTCTGTGGATTGAAAGACTGTATACAATAGTTAATTACCATTATATTTATTATTGTTATTGCTATTACAATAGTTTTTAATTAATGGACATTTTATTTGTATATATATATATATATATATATATATATATATATATACATATATATATATATATATATATATATATACTGTAAAGATCAAGATGTATTGCAGATTATTTATATAAGTGATTATACTTTGAATCTAATGATACATATGTTAGTAATTTACAACAAGCATAACAATACTAAATGAAAGATATACTTATTCCATTTTTTCAGGATTGAATTCATAATTATCGTCAAACTATGGGTACTATCTATGCTTTAGTTCTGTGTTAATATAATGTAAAAGGTTTAATGTAGTCTATCTATAACATTTGGTCAAATCAAGGATAACATGAGTTACTTCTGCATGCAATGGATTATGTACATGATATTCATACCTGACAATTTTTATATAAAATATCTCAAATCTCACATTATTTAAATAAATAACAGTAAGAACTATTTTATTTATAGATTCATAATAACATAATTTTCAGTACAATGCTTTATTTCTATTGATAAGTAAATACCTCATTCATTAGCAAATATTTACAAATGATACAAGCTATTAATAATATCTTTAACTTATATCTTTCCAACTTAAATTGGACTTTTTTATATATAATTAACTTCTTGGGTAAATAAATTTTAATATGTAATGTTACTTCTTCAATATTCTCATCTCTGAAGTATTTTTTTAATATTTCATAAGCCTATATATCTAGATGAATACTCAAACAATTATAACATTCAGACATCCTGGAAAAATTTCAAAGTTTATTGCTGATCAAATTTAAAATATTAATTTTATAAATAACAGTGTATAGTGTAAAAATATAATTCTATGATCAAGTACTGATTGTTATCAATAAATATTATATGCCTTTAATTCGTCAATGATATAGCTCTGCATATTGATGATTCTTAGAAACATAACTTATTTACTCACTCAAATTTCAATTTATTATCATGACATAATTATCTAAATAGATAATTTAAAATATATCTTTTAAAAGAAATATACATTTTAATAAATACTAATTTTTAAAATAAATTTTAAAAGAAGTCACAAATATTTTTCCATGTTCTCTTAAAAAATGTATTAAAATTAAATATTAAGATAAATTAAATCATCATGGAAGTTTCTTCTTTTAAATCAATTTAAAAGAAAAAATAAAGCAAATCATTACCTTTCTTTTAATGTATATATATTAAAAAATTATGCTAATTTGAAAATTAAATGTAAATGTAATTAATTAATAACCTTAACTATACAAATATACATATAATACATTTTAAATCTGAGCAAAAATAAGATTCTTAAAATTAATGCAATTCCAATCTTTTTAACTTTTTTCCAAAAAATGTAATCCAAAAAGTAAATACATAAAACATGTATACTAAGAAAAGCTTGTTTAATACTTTAAAATAAAAATGTAAAATATATCAACATGGTATAGTGAACATGCTTTCTATTATCTAGTAGTCATACTTATATCTCTAGTTATCCAAGAAGATTATGAAAATAATAGAATTATAAAAGTGATGATTTACATAAAATTGGATCATAATATGTAAATTTTGCAATTCTCTTTGATAACTATAGCTATGAGGATGACTACCAGAGAGTCAAAAACATGTTCAGCATATTCTCCTGACATATTTAACACTTTTATTTTAAAGTATAAACAAACTTTTTTAGTATACATGTATGTATTTCTTTTTTGAAACATTTTTAATCAAATAATTCACATCACTTATATATATATATATTGTACCTATATTGATATGAGCACATATAATTTTATCTAAAATTATATTATAAAATAATCTTTCGTTAAAGAAAAACATACCAATCTCTTTTCATTCAAGAAAAAATAATGTTAAAACTAATATATGTGCGTATATATGTGCGATTGTCAACAATAGAATAAATATTATTTTAAATAAATGAAAGTTAAAGAAGATTATCATTAAAAAACATGGTAATGGTTATTAATTAATATCAAACAACATTTTTTCATGGCTATTACTAATTAAGCAATCTTTCAAAACACGTTTATCAAATGATTATCACTGGAATTTGACAACAGATCTTTGCAGGAGATATTACGAAGACAACACGTCGCAGATATAAATAGACTTTTTTTTATCGGACAGTGTTCAGTTCACAAATTTACTGAGTGAGTGCAGTTCAGAAATTAATTGAGTCAGTTAAGAAACAAAATGCAGTGTTGAGAAGATTTTGGGAATGCACGTTTATCTCCCGCCCAGATGTCCTATGAAAACAGCAGATCTGCCCGTGAAATAATGTCAGCTTAACATCTTAAAAAATCTCCGTCAGTATTTAATTGTCTCCAATAGTAATAATCGTGAAAAATAAGGAAACTCATCAAGGAAAAGTCCCAGCTGGCTGGTAAGCATTCATAATGGAAACATTTTCACTGAAAGCAGCCTCCAAAGAGAACAAAATTCTACGCCTAGGTAAAAACATTTGTTTATTTCGTTTATACTGTAATAGCCATTGCATTGCATTAATTCATACAAATCTTTCAAGAGTCTAATTATATGAACTCTATATCATACATAAATGAACTATTGATGTGTGTGATTAAATTTCAAATGCTATGTAGTCCTTTATTATCATTATTATGTGTGTGCATGAGTTAATATGTGCGTGATCCTTATATCAATATTATTAGTCAAAGTAGATAAATTCCCAGTGTTCTGTTATGAAAATATTCAAGAATATTTAAACTATTTAGAATGTTAATTTAAAATATGCATGTGTTTTATTAGAAGTATAAAATGTTTAATTTTAAAGATAATTTATTAACTAACATTTGTTTACTATTAGTAAACAAATGTTAGTTAATAAATTATCTTTAAAATTAAACTTTATTTGTCGGTCAATTCTTTTTATCAATTCCTTTTATCAAATTCTTTTATCAACTCCTTTTACAATTTTTTTATCAAGTCTTTTAACCACTAATTAAGTATAATCTATTAGTGATTACAAACAACTGAGCTAGTCGTGGATTTAGGCGTTGAGTTAATGGCCACTGTTCAAAGTGCGTTGTCTATTCTTTTAGTATTCTTTTAGAATAAGCAGCTGGTGCTCATGGTTATACACAAACAAAAAAGTGCTTTGGATGTGGTGTTCAACTCAACAGCCGAGAAAAAGCTATGTCCTGGAAATGTAATGTTAGTTATATACTTTATAGCTATCGTTTGGGCATACCTACTCTTCGAGTATGTTCTTCTCTGCCTAAGAGACTGGTGTCTCGAATGCACATATTCAAACTCGGATCAATATATATATATATATATATATATAACAATTCACTAGAATAAAACTACAAAATTTTAAAAAATGCCTATATAAAATTGAAGAATAATAACCTTTGCTATAGCCAGCTTCGGTGTATTCCACCATCTTAAGTAGCAGTACATTAATATTTAAATAATATTGAACTCTCACACCAGTAACACTTCCATGTAAATTATCTACTTTTCATAAATTGTGAATATTAACACAATTACACTGTTTATTCAATACATTATCCGTACTATTTATAAAATATGACTTCTTAATTTTTTTTTCTTCAAATCATTTTTCATCTGCAAAATAAAAACTCTATCAAAGCAGAATTCTCCATTACAACTCACAGCATGTTCTGCAAAAACAGATTTATACCTATCTGCAGAACAACACAACTTATTATAAAATAATTCATGCTCCCTAATCCTCTTTTTCAATGCACATTTGGTCTCCCCGATGTAACTATAACCACAATGACATACCACTTTATATACAATATTACATTTGTTGCTTTTACCAATAGAATTTTTCCCATTAATAACCAATTTTCCAGTATTTGCACCCACTTTAAATGCAACATTAAAATCAGCAGATACCAATGATGTAATATTATTAAAAACAATATCCTTTACATAAGGCAATGCTATCCATTTTTTCTTTTCCATATCATTTCTTCTCCATCTATTTTTAAACCTATATAGTGCACATAAAATATTTGTCCTACTATATCCCACACCCAATAAAGCATTCACATATCATTCAAAATTGATCATTTTATCACTCTGAAATTGATACAAAACATCAATTCTAAAAAGAGGATTAGGGAGCATGAATTATTATATAATGTTGCGTTGTTCTGCAGATAGGTATAAATCTGCAGAACATGCAGTGATTTGTAATGGAGAATTCTGCTTTGATAGAGTTTTTATTTTGCATATGAAAAATGATTTGAAGAAAATAGAGTCCTATTTTATAAATAGTACGGATAATGTATTGAATAAACAGTGTAATTGTGTTAATATTCACAATTTATGGAAAATAGTTAATTCATGTGGGGAGTGTTACTGGTATGAGAGTGTAATAATATTTAAATATTAACATATTGCTACTTAAGATGGCAGAATATGTCAAAGCTGGCTATAGCAAAGGATATTAATTTTCAATTTTATTTAGGCATTTTTTTTTAATTCTGTAGGTTTATTCTAATGAATTGCTTTATTATATTTATATATATATATTGTAAGCATCTACCCATATTATTGTTGCATAATTTATGCACGTATATGATCTCTCCCGCAGCTTCGAGTAAGTATATTTATGAGCATGGGTTTAATCTCATCTCAAGTGCCAATCTTACACTTTGATAAGAATTATACTCATCGAAAACATAAATAAGGGTTCTGAATATATATATATATATATATAGTAGCGCATCCAGACTAGCTCAATCTCAAGGTCTGGGGAACATGGTCTAACCAGAGAACAAAGCGAAGACAATTCCCGATTATGTCACTTATATCTACCTATACTACACTATAAATTTACTTGTTTATAAATCTATTACTCTAGCCCAGAAGTTATAACAAAATTAAGCTATATGCTACTACACTAGTTGCCATTAAATTCTAAGTTTTATACACGCATATACATATCTTAATATTCATGCGCACAACCCATTTATTCCGATACACACAAATATGATTCATATATATATCAATGAAATAGTGCAATTATACATCAGAGTTGTTTATTTAATGTTTTTATTTTGTAAGATTTATTATGGTATTTAATATAGAAGTAACATGAGTCCCTTCATTACTACGCATTTATTGAACACATATATAGAGAAAGGTCAATTTACCTTAATTACGATTGATTGTCCACGTGGTCAAAGCTAACAGTTCACACATTTATAATTCTAAAGAAATACTAGCCTTATTGATATTTGTCGATCCTAAGCATGGTAAACAGTCCGCAATGTGATGCCAAATAGTTTATCATAGAGGTGGAGTAGATGATTTCACTCGCTTAAGATGTCCAATTTGTCGAAGGTGTTTTGCTGCCGTTACACTTGATAGATTTTAAACAGTGAATTTAATAAATCCGATTCAGGTGAGTTCTACAATGACAATCCACTGCACCGGCTTAACGAAACTCACACTATTTAATTACCCCAACATTTTGATGGGAATATTAATAAAACTTCTTAATTACTTATACGTTAATACAATCTGAAATCACTTCCCACATCTTTCTCTTTCCATCTAATCACCACTATATTTTTAAGAGAGCCAAAATAGTTCATTTGTTTTACACTCTTTAACTTCGCATTTTCCTTTGTATATTCGTACACTGCTGACCGGACCTTCTATTGTTTCCAAAATACCAACTTGACCAGTTCTCAGACTTTTTGATGACAGTCATTAACTCAAACTGCCCACAGCAATGGATTCATTTCTATTTCTGTAGCTATATATGTTCAATAGATTCACCAAGAAACACTTGTTACTGCCAATATTATTAAAAAGTAGAATTTTAAAAAATTAACGAACAACAAAATATATATGTATAATCAATAACAAATTTATACAACTCTGTACATAATTGCCTCTCATCAATCCCACATATAACTGTTAATACATATACACACTTTATAATAACACACATACAACGATATTTATATAAGCATACTGTCCAGCCTTTAACGGATTATGCATTACTTTCACACTCTTTGTAATAGGGTTTGAATGACTATTTATATATCTCTTTTCACATATACACAATCATTCCAGATCAACACTCACAATTAACACTCTATATTGCATTATCTCTTGTATTCGAACCCCGTCTGTTAAATACCCCCCTGGTGCAATAGCCTTCAAATACCTTCTGTGTATTTGAATGGCTTCTTAAATGACTCTTCCCTATCCTCTATTCCCTTCAGTACCACCTTTCTGTTTCGGTGGCCACGGTCCCTTTTCTTGGTTGAACATTGGCTTATCTGGTGGATGATGAGCTTCTGGTTTGTATTGCCATCTCAGTCTGTGACTATCATCACCACCTTTTTTATGCTTAGTGTTCCCACTTCCATGTCCTTCTTCCATCCCAAACTTAATACTTTGCTGATCTTGAACTTCCTTTCCTCGCTCCAATGGTATGTTATGGTCATATATACTCATGTCCAGAGCATTAAGCAACTCTGCCACTTCTCCAATGGGGGCCTTTCTGACCCCCAACATCATTCTTTCTACACTCATAGGCATATTGTGCCTTACAATTTGAATGATATAGCTTTCTGACAAGTGGCATGCATCCAGTGTCCTCAGTCTCGCCACTTGGTGATGAAAAAAATGAGAGAAATTTACTTTCTTCCCTTCCTCATATTTCTCTCACATCACTTGGTACTGCACGAATTCCTGGCAGTCTTCTGACCAGAAAGTCTCTCATATCTTCTTCTGGTACTCCTCAAAGGTTGTAGGTTGCCATGCTTGGGCATTCCCACTTAGATGGCTGTATGCTACCACCAATTTACCTTCCTCTAGCATGGGATTCATGCCAAAGTATCTTCTTAGATGTTCCATGGGATCTTCCCCCATTTGGCCTTCAAACTGCCGTATCTTTAAGAAGTGGTTCACGTGGGTGTGTATTGCCATACCCATACATTTACCCATATGCTCCGGTCTTTCAGTCTCACTAGCTTTCGGCCTCTGTTTTATATTCTTCTCTCTTTCATCTAAACTTCCTTCTACTTCTTAATCATCAGACTTCTCCACCCTTTCCTTGCTTCCTATCCCCAGTCTCCATTCTACTCCCAAAATCTCAGTTCGAACCTCTCATCCATTTCCTGAAATCAGAGTTCTAGACTTTCTAATTTTTCTAAAATCCTCTCCATTACATTTACTTCTTTTTCTTCCATCGTCTTCTGTTTTTTCGGTTTATTTTTGGTTTCATTTTCTATTACTATTTTAATTATGTGCCAGGATCATCACCTGGGCTTCCAGTGGTCCACTGCATGACCCACCTGATAGACCTTCATCCCTCATTACTATCATATGGAACAATATTGTTTTATAATATCCCAATGTTAGATAAAATTCTTAAACCCCTATTTTATAAACTATGACTTTATACATATATATATATATATATATATATATATATATATATATATATATATATATATATATATATATATCACAGAACAGACATCAACACTATTTTCCCCTCTGACCACTTGAGAACTTTTCTATACTATATTCACACATTGCAAAATATGCCCATTTACTATATTTCCAATATGTATTTAAACTCTTTCTGTTTTCTTTATCGTTTTTTTTTTTTAAAAAAAAATCTCCAACTCTTGTTTGAAAGCTCTTTTTTCATTACATTAGGATGCCCTTTTAATGGCATTCTCCACTATTCACAGCCCCGTTTATTGGGTCACCATTGTAAGCATCTACCCATATTATTGTTACATAATTCATGCACATATATGATCTCTCCCACAGCTTTGAATAAGTATATTTATGAGCATGGGTTTAATCACATCTCAAGCGCCAATCTTACACTTTGATAAGAATTATACTCATCAAAAACATAAATAAGGGTTCTGAATATATATATCTAGGGTAGCGCATCCAGACTAGCTCAATCTCTAGGTCTGGGGAACAGGGTCTAACCAGAGAACAAAGCAAAGACAATTCCCGATTCCGTCACATATATCTACGTATACTACACTATAATTTACCCATTATAAATCTATTACTCTAGCCCAGAAGTTATAACAAAATTAAGCTATATGCTACTACACTAGTTGCCATTAAATTCTAAGTTTTATACACGCATATACATATCTTAATATTCATGTGCACAACCCATTTATTCTGATACACACATATATGATTCATATGTATATCAATGAAATAGTGCAATTATACATCAGAGTTGTTTATTTAGTGTTTTTATTTTATTTAATTTAAATAAGATTTATTATGGTATTTAATATAGAAGTAACATGAGTCCCTTCATTACTACACATTTATTGAACACATATATAGAGAAAGGTCAATTTACCTTAATTACAATTGATAGTCCATGTGGTCAAAGCTAACAGTTCGCACATTTATAATTCTAAAGAAATACTGGCCTTATTGATATTTGTCGATCCTAAGGATGGTAAACAGTCCGCAATGTGATGCCAAATAGTTTTTCATAGAGGTGGAGTAGATGATTTCACTCACTTAAGAGGTCCAATTTGTCAAAGATGTTTCACCGCCAGTACACTTGATAGATTTTAAACTGCGAATTTAATAAATCCAATTCAGGTGTGTTCTACAATGACGATCCACTGTGCCGGCTTAATGAAACTCACACTATTTAATTACCCCAACATTTTGATGGGTATATTAATAAAATTTCTTAATTACTTATACATTAATACAATCTGAAATCACTGCCCATGTCTTTTTCTTTCCGTATAATCACCACTATATTTTTAAGAGAGCCAAAATAGTTAATTTGTTTTACACTCTTTAACTTCGCATTTTCCTTTGTATATTCGTACGCCGCTGACCGGACCTTCTATTGTTTCCAAAATACCAACTTTACCAGTTCTCATACTTCTTGACGACAGTCATTAACTCAAACTCCCTGCAGCAACTGATTCATTTCTATTTCTGTAGCTTTATATGTTCAATAGATTCATCAAGAAACACGTGTTACTGCCAATATTATTAAAAAGTAGAATTTAAAAAAATTAACGAACAACAAAATATATATGTATAATCAATAACAAATTTATACAACTCTGTACATAATTGCCTCTTGTCAATCCCACATATAACTGTTAATACATATACACACTTTATAATAACACACATACAACTATATTTATATAAGCATACTGTCCAGCCTTTAACAGATTACACATTACTTTCACACTCTTTGTAACAGCGTTTGAATGACTATTTATAGATCTCTTTTCGCATACACACAGTCATTCCTGATCAACACTCGCAATTAACACTCTATATTGCATTATCTTTTGTATTCGAACCTTGTCTGTTACAATATATATATATATAATTGTAGTCAAACATTTCATTACCGATTATGGCAGCATGTACATGCATATGTTATTATTACTATGTTTTAAGAAAAATCTAAAATGTCGTGAACTTTTCTTCCACTGCCTTAAACTTTTGTTGCATTGAGAGTTATAGTTTTTTAGAATACCATATTTAAGTTGACAAAAGTTGGATCCAAGGTAGCCTTCAGACAGCCAATGGTTTACCTGGTAAACATATTGTTGACTTCTTTGGTGTACTGTTTCAAAGAATAGAGTAGTCAACTTTTGGTGGCCTAGTGGTTAGCTTAGCTGCCTTGCAATCAGCTGGCCCTGGTTCGCTTCCCAGTCAACGCATTTGACACATGAAAAAAAGAATAGTAGTAGAGAGATAGTTTGTAAAAAAACTCAAACTTAAATATGCTCTGTGTGATTTCATTTGTTTTCAAGCCTTAGATACATTAATTACATTTAATTAAAAAAATTATATACTATAATTATCTTATTAACTCAATTCTTATCTATATTAGATCCACTTGATTATATTTATTTTTATATTCTATTGTCTCCAAGAAAATAAACACAAAAATCAATCTTAAAATAAAATCTTAATCCTTTTTAATCTTCTTAATGCTTTTATTAAATTAAATCAATACGTAGATGCTTTAATTAAACATTATTTATATTTTTAAGATATTTCTTCAATTGTACCTGTCTTACTTAGTTTTAATATCTTTGAAGTAATGTAGCATTTAATCACCCATTCCTCCATATATTATTTCACTTATAATTTTAAGAATTTTTTTTTTCTAATTCTATATATTTTAATTTCTGATAACAAAAACTAGCCGCATTATTTTTTCTTAAATTAAAATCCTTCATATTGTAATAATAAAACAAAACTATGATATTATTATTTTTAAATCTTTATTATAAAATATTTTTTGCTTTATATTCTAAAGAATTTCAATGTTACATATATTATTCAGCTCACACATATAGTTAACAATCTCATTTATGGGTAAGACCACATGGATAACCATTATATAAAACGATATTATCTATTTCAATATTATATAATTTGTAAATAACAAAACACAATTATGCCCATGAGTGCATATTTAGTATGATTCATATATATATATTATTGTACTAGGAAAATGGATATATATATTCATATATATATATTATTGTACTAGGAAAATGGAGGGTACCACACTAAAGAATCATAAAAGCACAGATAAATGATTAAATCTATGTATGTAAAAAAATCATCTTCATGTTACATAATGAAACATTAATTTCACATTTCAATGCTACTGTTATTGCCATTTTATAAGATTCTTACTTATATTTCAGGAACACTATATACCAAACTGTTCCTCAGAGAGCTCTATTCAAGTAAGTATATACATATACATATAAAGTTTGAATCACTCCATCTGTTAACTTTGAAGAACACTTTCACATCAAAAGAACACCTATGGATGGGTGCATTATGCTATAGCAACACAATCCCAATTTTATAGTGTTAACATATCAACACTTACCAAGCTCAGAATATGAAATCTCAAAATCTATGTGCATTATTCACATGTGTATTTGGAATGAATTAATGAAATAAGAATTTCACAGTCCAGCACATAATCTGTGTAACAAAACAATTTTAAAAAGATCTTAATTGGTATAACTTAGATAGACATATATGGTTATGATCCTTGAATGAATATCGAAAAGAGCATATGAGTTATTTATTTTGAAAACTAAAGTTTAATTATGATAGGTGTTGATGTCCTGTTTATTTGTAGGCCATTCATTTCTGATATCCAATTCTTTGAATTAATAGATTATATTTGATATTTATTAATAGGCCACAACTACATAAGTCATTGACTGACAAATCTTATTTGGAATATGCTGGTCAGATACTAAAAGTATCTAAAGTGGTCAAATTCATTTTACTTTATGGTTGGAGCTGAAAAAAATATTTGGGGTCTTGAAAAAAAGACTATTTCTTATTCCTTAATACTTCAGATGTCTCACGATTTTTTAAATAGATCATTCAATGAAAAAGATCTTGATCGAAAGTATGTTATAAGCTGCAAAACTATTAGTGATATATTCAATGTTTTTACCTCTAATCAAACTTTTGTGAAAATATAGTGAAACTATTGCCAGAAGTTGTATGAAATTGTGACAGTAACATTTTTATGATACTTTTAATTATTTAAACAGAACAATAATGTGAATACTTTATTTACATTCAGAACCACAGTATTCTCAATATATATACTTATGATGAGAACTTTATTTTCTGTATAATTTCATTCAACTCCAACTGTCATCATTTATTTTCCAAAGAAGATATTTTTAAAGTTATTTTAGCTGTAATCTTTGGCAGGTATTGAAAATAAGTTTGTTATGGCGCAACATTAGTTCTAAATAGCATGAGGTAGAGTTATGATTTATTTTTTGTTATAGAAGGTCATATTGCCTTATGTAGGTCAACTTATTGTTTAGATAAAAAGTTTAGTAAAAATGTCTTGTAATGGATTATAAATAAGAACGTTGTCTTTGAAAAGATTTCAATTTTTTTATATATACTTAACTGTATTTTTAAAATATTTTTGTATATCCTAGAACGCAAGCCAATATCACAGCGGTACACGAATTTTCTAAAGTTATTGATTAGTATATAAAATAGATATAAAATGTGAATTATTCAGCAAGTCATAAATTATTTAATACAGAACAAGAAATCAATAGAATGATATTTGAACAATCTTTAAGTGCTATTTTGATGTTACATTTATAGTAATATTATTATGATAAATGATTCAGATAGTAACTTTTGCTTTATATATATTAGCCACTTTATATAAATACAGTATTAATGATTACTACTAATCATTTTTTAAGCTAAAAATGACCATATCGCTTCTGCCTCAATTATAAACTCAATTAAACATTAATATCTCTTTCTTTTAAGTACTGCACCAATTATATATATTCAAAATCATTGTTTTTATTAGTTCCTATTATATTCCAACTCCTCCATGTTGCTATCATTTACCAGAACAAAAATTCAGATTATCCACTTTCACTATGCAAGCTTTTGTGAACCTTTGTTCTTTAAGTGAGCTAGAAGTAATTAATAAAAATTGAATTGTCATGGTTGTAACTTTCATCAGTTAAAACTAGCAAATCTTTCTATACATATTGAAGCTCAATGCAAGCCAGAATAATCAATAGATGCCAGAAGGCTTGTGCATAAAATCCCCATTTAGTGTCTACTCATCTAATATCTCCAGACTAGTTTCTGGCTCGTGGCCTTCGTCAGTGATGAGCCTTGGATCTGAGAGCACTGCACCTAGATCTTAGGATACAATGCAAACCTCCAACACTCCCCTTTTTATCTCTACTTAACTACAAAACTATAAGTCTTAAATTGAAAACACTATAATACTTTCAATCCAAGCTCATCAACTTATATAGTCGTATAGGTCTGAACTCAGTTCAGTACCTATACATTTTGATGACTTTGGTTTTTTAATAACCATAGCCACCACTAGCCTATTAGGCCACAAATCAGAAACTAGTCTGGGAATATTGGATGAGTAGGCACTAAATGGGGATTTTATACACAAGCCTTCTGGCATCCATTGATCACTCTGGCTTGCACTGAGTGACAATATGTATAGAGAGTTTTGCCTGTTTTAATAACAGTTATGAGCAAGCATATAAAGTGGTGATCATGTGATGTTTATTAACTTTCATCAATGCAAAGAAGATATTGATTTCCATTCACTCTTAATATCCTGCAAAAGGATACCCAATTCCTGCTGATAAATATATGTAATATTAAACACAAAACATACTAAAGAAAAACCGAATCAATTCTACAACCAACAACATACCGCTTTATTCAACTGTAAACGTATATATATATGAATAAAGAGAAGAAAAAATATTTTTATCTGTATATTATTTATGTAATATTTTTAAAGGAAGTTATTTGATACAATTGAAGATAATATCTTAAAACAAAGGAAGTAAACAAATTTCAAGGAAACATTGTCAAGACTATTTAACGTTTCCGTTAAATTAAATGGTAATAAAAAAGATGTGTGTGTGTTGTTTTATAGTTAAGTACTGTTTATAAAAATATAAAAATTAACTAGTCGGTCAGGTTTTAATACCAAGTTATAAAATTTAACCATCTGCTGCCATATGTACAAATTGTGACCTAGTGAAAAAATAACTAGTGATTGGTTTTCTCTTAAAGATGTCAGCAACACCGTCTCCGGATAAATATATGCATCACATAGCAAAGAGCGTAACTATTATGCCAAAAGGTTTATAGTGCTTGTATGCCTATGAGTTATAACATAGAAGTTTGACGGTGTGCTTCATACATTTGTAGATCATCTTGAAATCTTGAAAATGTTTTTTGAAATTCATATCTTCACTGCCATATGCAGTTTGAATCATTTCTAATATTTCAGTAGTATTTTTCTCTGATTCAAAAATAAGTTTAATGTTAATGTATAACTTAGATCATGAGTTTAATATGAAACACATTGTCACATTACTTGTTGTAACTCATGATCTTGCCATGCTAGCACTGGGCCATTTAAATACATTTCATAAATTTGCATACACTAAATTTAGATATTCTGTTTACCAGCACATCCATCATATGTTATGAATATGAGAACCAGACATTTCTGAAAACACTTAGCCTTTATATTTTTGTTTTTCTTGTGTTATAGCTTCACATTTTCTGTATTTTAGCGCAATATAAACATAATTCAGTATATGTAATATAATATTTTTAATGGGTATGGAGTTTACCATGTATAATTCCTTAATTAAAATCTCTTGCTAAACTGGTAACCAATCAAAGTTAACTGTCCAGAGTAAAAATAAACCTATCACATAACACTGTGGGAGGTAGTTCCTTCCATTTTGGATATTTAAAAGTTATAATTATTTATTACAATTATTAAAAAATAATATTTCACTTAATGTTTAACCCTTAAACCACTAATTATATTATTGGTTGTATGAGGTAAAAATCAAATCTTTTAATTGGCCAACTCACAAACTGAAGACAAAGCCTATTGTTAAAACATATTCACCTATAATATTAAATTCAACTCAGATACGTTTATAAAAAGTATATTACTAATTTTTCAGGTTATGAAGAGAACGAAAGTTCTTTCAAAAATAAATTGCTATTTATTTATTCTAAAATATTCAATTTCGGCAACATAAAAGCTATAATATAAACAAAAAGGTCGACTTTTACATTATAGAAAAGTAAATATTTCTTTTTACTAAATCTTAAATATTTTTACTAAAATCTTCAATATTTTTCGAAAATAATTTTGTTTTTTTAGTATTCTCTCTGAAAATAATTTGTAATTTCTCAAAATATTCTTTTATAATACTTTAAATCATATTCGAAATGAAAATCTCAGCGTTTTTCTTTATTTTCTTTGATCAGGCAGTTTCTTTGTTCTTTCCAGCCAATCAGAATGTCTTTTTTGGCTGAGAGCATGCTAAGAACCAATCACAACTAATGTTCTTTCTTTGTTTAGGTTTAAATGCATTTTTTTTTTACTTGTAAAATAATTCGGAAAAGGGCACCATCTTACAGAACTTTTAAAAACCTATTCAATACCTGTCAAACGAATATTTTAGCATAAGAACTGGCAGAGTTAGAGTGACGTCAGATGTCGACGAGGAGCCTCGTAAAAGGCGGGAAAAGGGTTAAAAGTTGTTTAAAATAAGAATCGTTATTCATGAATATATTAATGGTGCTTGCAGAACATTTCATCTGTATATAAATTTAAACAATAGACAAATCTCACTGTATAATTTAGTAACTAAGTCAAAAACTAAGCATATATAACAACAGAACCGAAAGATAGAATTGTATCCCTATATCTTTTCATTGGTTTGTGACATCATACATAACTATGTTGGAGATAATTACTTCCACTTTGCAATTCTATATATATATGAATTGTTTTTTTTCCTCATGTATCAAAGCATCGGCCAGAAAGCAAACCCGCAAACCTGGTACAACTGCTTATAAAGCAGCTGTGCTGACCACTCGACCACCAACACTTGACATATATGGATTGTTTTGTATTATTTTTGCAATTGAGAAATCTGCCTTTGCATTTGTTTTGGTTACTGATTAATTTAAATCAATGATTATATACATATATATTAATGGTATTGTTCGTTGTATTCATTAACTATTTTATAGATAAATAAAATGAATTATTGTTTATATATAATTAACAGGCTTTAAGTATAATTTCTAAGTTAATATTATAATTTTTTTAATAATTTTTCTTTATTTTATTCCACTTTAGGTTTCTATGTCTTATTTTACCTAGTGTGAAATTCTCCTTATATATATATATATATCATCTGCTCATCTTTGTATGATTGGTTGTCACCAAGGCTATGATGATGATGATTATGATGATGATGATGATGATAATAATAATAATAATAATAATAATAATAATAATAATAATAATAATAATAATAATAATAATAATAATAATAATAATAATAATAATGTTGTATCAGAAATGGATTCTTTATACTTTTTTTAATCAACATAAATATTCATTTGCCACTCTGAGGAACAATCAAATAGAAGATTCACCATAATTAAATTAATAACTATCAAACTGTACATTCAATACAAAACAGCAATTATTATTTCTTATTATATCGACTCTTCATGTATTGAAATTGTCATTGTAAGCCAAGAGAAAATACACTCCACCAAGAATAGCTTTTTATTTTATTTTGGCAAATGTATTTCACCTGGATGCTATTTCTACTTAAAGAAAACATTATCTTTGGCAACTGGTTCAATATCTCTCAAAATGATTAGTTCTCCCACTATTTTATCAACAAAAAATCAGCCTTGAAACGCTTGCTTAGCTAAGCTTAAAAATTCACAGACGTTTTATTTAAACAACAATCCAACAGGTAAGAACAATTAGAACAAATAAATTGAAAAAAATAATATATTTAAGAGAAAATAAGATTATCATTAGCGTTAACATTCCACCCCTTCACAATTTTAGCTATTATTATTATCAATAATATATATATATAATAAATAGTCAAAATAAAAGTCATAGATCACATGAGCCTATTCTGTTAAGCTTGTAAGTTATAATCAGTGAGGATTGCCAATTCCTCAACAAGCTTTGTGATAAATGCTTAGCCAGAGCCAGCATTTAAAATATCTTTGTCAGGAATCCTCTCAAACCCCTGACCATGGTTTCGTGCTTTGGCACTCCTCAGAGAAGTGCCAGGGTAGGTTCAGACCCTAGATCTAAAAATACCAACCCAAAGCCAAGCACTTATCTAAAGGTTATCTATTGAATGGAAAATCTGAAATTTTCAGACACTTACATGTCTTCAAACCCAGCTATCCAACTCAAATAGCTATATGGGGCTGATAGATATTCAGCCATACCATATATTAATAACTTTAATATATATAATAACTTTAATATACATAATAACTTTAATGCTTGATCAAATAAATACAATATTGTAAATTTAAATACATTTACTTGATTAACATTATTTTTCCGTCAATTTCTAACTCTCCCATATTTAAAGGAAAAAAATAATGTATACCTAATAATTAAAAGAAACGCAATAATAAAAAATACAGTACAATTGCAAAATTAAAAAAAAAGGTTAGATAATAAAATATTTTACATTTCAAAAAAAAAATAGACTCTTTTATTTTATGTAGAAAATAAATAAAAAGCCATTCATTAAATAATATATATCATACTATAATGGGATAGTTTACACGTATTTTGTTAAATTTATATGCATTTCAGTCATAGGTACCTTTCAATTTTTTATAGTTCTTATTTTCATGGATATGTGATCAGTTTTGAATGATATTTCTTTTCCTTCTTCTCGTGTCTGGTCAGAAACAATCAACCATGGGTCATCTAAAGACATTTAAGCAGGGGAATAGCTTCTTTACTCTAGATATATTACTTGGCAACAGATTCTGAAAAGTTATAATTAAATGGGGCATAGTAGCATTTTATTAGCACACAGCACATAGGGAAATCATTTCTGGCAGATGTAATCTGGGATGTTTAGCAAAGCTTGTTAAAGATTTTTCATCTGGGTTCTAGGGTTTTCACAGCTTTAGTAGTTCAAAACAGTTCAGTATACAATCTCACTTGCCTTGCAGAGTATCTGTTCTGCTTTTCTACTCACTTTGGCTCCATGCTTGATTCAGTTGTATTTCTCTTGGTCTACATTCATTAACTTTCTAACAATCAGTTTACAAACAAATGCAGAAAATGAATGCAAAAAAAACTTCTCTGACTCAGTGCTTGTATGTTATTTCTTGTAATTCTGAAAGCAAGATAGGTTTTTTGCTTATCCTGAACTCTTAATTTAAATTCTAAACTAATATTTAATCTATGTTAAAATTATCTCCATATTTTATTACTGTTTCATGTTTCCAATTTTTCTTGTGTTGCTTTGCAACACCATTAATTTAAAATTTTAATTACACAATAAAAATAATTAAAAATCTATCTATTATTTTTCTTTTATTACATTTTTTTTCTTATTTCTTCTATTATAGTTTCAGTTGATTGTAAAAAAAGAATATCAATAATTAATCCTATTAATTAATTGAAGTTCTCCTTTTTTACTAATTAATAAAGCTTTATTCAAACACATTTATAAATTTTAACACATGTTGGGCAGTTGAATGGCACAACATGTATAAAAGATATTCTAGAATTATTACATATTTTGGAAACTAAATAAAATGTAAAAATTGTAAAAATTTTAAATATAGTTTAAATTTAGTCAATTAAATTGATTTATTTATAAAAAGTATTGAAATTATAAAAATATTATAATATGTAGATTGTAAAAATGATAAAAAAATATTTATTATGATTATTATTCTTAGATTATTTTTTGAAAGCTTATTAAAAAGTAGAAAAAAAATTATTTAACAAAAATTATATTGAAAACATAGACTTGTGTCTGAAAATTGTTTACAGTTATAGGATATGAAAATGTTTTTGTCTTAAATTTTCAAAATAATAAAAAAAAGTATGGCATTAAGGATAGTATTACATTCAGATTCATTTTTTATGCTAATAAAAACATCATCTTAGCACTCATTCATATAATTTACTTGTTTATTGCAATGTAGGAAAACTAAAAAGTTACTTTGAAAAATCATTATGAAATGGTGTGCTTGTAGTGAAATTTAAGGAAATAAAGCTGATGATGACTGCAGAGCAGTTGAAACTGTAAGCAAGAAAAAATAAATCATATGTTAAAATTGCACTGTGAAGTATTTATTGAAGAGTGTATGGTATACTATATATAATAAAACATTCTGTTGTTGCAAACCATTCTTATTTTTTTATTTTGGACATTATCTTTAAAAACTTATTTAATATAAGAAATGTGTTTATTTGTTTGGCTTGAATCTTTTAACTGAGTTTGTACATGTGTTAAGTATCAATAATAATGCAATATGACAATGTAATATTTCAATATTGTTTAGCTGTTTTACCAATCTTGTGAATGATGGTTAGAATTTTAAACCACATTGATGTCATTTCAGTAAGTTTTCAGCGATGTACAACAGAAATCAGTACACATTTTTTTTAAAAATATGGTTTTGATTAAATTTCATGTCTAATTCAGTAAAAAACATGTACAGTTAACTAAAATTTTAAAAAAAAATATTAACAATGAAGTCTTAATTTCTCTTGATTGTTGAACTAAAAAAGTTGTTTTTTAAAAAAACATTGCTTTCATAATTAGAAAAATCATGTAAAAGAATTATTAATATCCATAAATGTTATTTCAAATATTGGAAATATGGCAACATTGCTTTGATTATCAGTTTAGAAATTTGAATACAAAATGACTGTTGTAAAATATCTGAATCCAAAAATAATAAAAAATAATATATACAATGGTTATCCCAAAGTAACAAAACATTCATTGGAGGGTAAGCATATTACAGTACATGCTTTTGTCACTAGATAGATTCTGAGGGAACCTCCTTGCATAAGTCATCTGAACATCACTATTAAATGAAGTCATGGTTCTGCATAGAAAATATTTTTGTTAAGTGCATCTCACTTCTTTGATGATTTTTATAATGACTGAAAAGTTGAAACAATATAAAATTCTGTTTTCAGTTATGGAAAATGTCAAGCAAAACAGTTGTAATGCTTAACCCCTTACCAGCAAGTTGCTCTGGGGAAAATACAAATTTATAAATGATTTGATGTAAATGTCAAATTCATCACATCCCCAGAAATGCATGGTGAGTAAAGTCAAATGTCTAGATGGTGCTGCTTTTATGTAATTTGCATTGTTCACTTATAATTCATTCATAATGATTAGGCATTTAAAACCTACAAGCAACTAAAACATTTGCATGATATGGTAAAATAAAAACATCCCAATTTTAGGCATAGTGGGGAGTGCAAGACTCATCATGACAATGTACCAATGCATAAAGTCAAGTGGGAAACAATTTACCCTATATATTACAAATATAGACACAGGTATGTAATAAGCATGTGTGTTTCAATTATTACATAAGTAGAGATGTCTGCCCATCCCTTGTTTATGTATTAAATGGATTATGTCCTGTACATGAGGGGTTGGTTTGACATTAGGTCAACATGGGTGTGACAAGAATCTTGGCATCAGGGTGGCCTTTGACTATTCCATCATCAGATTTTCAATTGGATGAATGGTTGAAGAGTTAGAGTGTGGAGTAGATTGAAGCCTGTTCATTAAAGTATGAGGATTGGCTATCTTAATATATATCTGAGCACTTATAGCATATATGTGTAGAGATGGTAATCTGGACCAACTGATGATTACTGGTTTAGCATGAAATACATATATTGGTGATTATTTATCTTTTCAACACACATGTGTTCAAGTGTATCAGTGTTATGAGATAGTGTGGAGAGTGGAAAGTCTGTGCTCATATATCCTATAGATTAAATAAAAAAAATTATAATTTATCCGACAGCAATATTCTCCTGATTTCACTCTTTGGAATTTCTTTTCATTCCATTGGATAAAAAAATGACTCTTTTTTTGAAGACTTTGGTGAAGAAAAAAGGAAACAGATATTAATAGGCATCACTTTGCAAGTGTTTGGGGACTACTTTGAAAAGTGAAAAACATAGTTAGGAGCATTGCATTAAATAGACTGTATTTTGAATGGAATTCAATTTGTAGCATTTAAAAATAAATCCACAATATTTTTTTACAAAATTCCAGAGGGGGGGAGTTACTCCTCATATATATATATATATAAAGTATTTTATAAAAAGTGATTTTATTTATTTAATTTGATTAATAATGCACTAAAAATCAAAAAAAAAATATTTTCAAAACACAATTTTAATTGTTATAAGTAACTTAAAATAAAAGTGTAATTAATTCCATCAATAGTTCTAAAAATAATTTATTTATCGACGATCCACACTTTTATTTTAGCTAATTGCTGTTAACAAAAAATTGGGTTTTTTTGGTTTTTACTACATGCTGTAAAAGCTTTTTCTATATTAAAAAAAAAAATATGTACAATTAATTATATCTTTAAGTTTTAGAAATTTGAAAATCTTTGCCTTCCTATTTTTTTTCTATTACAAAATATAAGTTAACG
Source organism: Epiperipatus broadwayi (assembly GCA_028023455.1). Taxonomy (NCBI): domain Eukaryota; kingdom Metazoa; phylum Onychophora; class Udeonychophora; order Euonychophora; family Peripatidae; genus Epiperipatus; species Epiperipatus broadwayi. The sequence continues at coordinate 29,630 of JAQFVV010000220.1, read as the reverse complement.
CATTAGTATGATTTACTTTTGATAGAAAAAATTACTCTCAATATCAATGAAAGTCTTCCTTACATTAGAGAAAGCAATGCTTTTGCTAAGTCTTGTTTAATTTTAGAGCTTCGGCATTATATTAATAAAAACATTGCCAAATGTTCCTTTTTTATCTCACTTTTGGAATAAAATATTTCAAGAGTATCGACACAAATTTATTATTAATAGATATGTAGATATTTGAAATTTATTATATATAAAACAATCTCCTTGTATTAATTCCATGAGACATCCAAAAACTATCAAAGACTACAAACTTTGGACAATGTTTTTTTTATATCATAAATATATATTTTTCTCTGGCTTTTATATTTGTCAGAGCTGGAAATTTGTTTTTTCAACCACAGGTTATGAAGAACAAATATATTGGATGATGCTTATAAAAATCACATATATTGTTGTTTTTGGTGGTATATCCAAAAAATTCCCAGTACTCTAAATCCATCATCCTAATGTGATTAGGTGAATATTTTGTAAAATTCTAAGTAAAATTATATGCATATATTAACCACGATATTAAAAATAAAAGTGATCATAGTGATCATATATTTTTTGACAAATAAAGTATATATTTATTATTATATACCATTTTCTTACATTATATTAGTAGAATATTTTAGTGTTTGAAATTTCAGCTACAAAATTTTTTAAAATATTGTTTATCTTGTCGCTAAATGATGTAAAAGTTTATAAGAAAAAATTCAGATATTTTCTTTTTTCTATTTTTGAAAGAATTTGTTACTTCAGTAACAAGAAGCATTCTTCTATTTTTTTTTCATTAAAATATAGTAATTAATTTAATTATAGTTCAACAATTTGAACAATTATATTATTTTATTTTTATTTTTTTTACAAAATAAAAAGTTTCATAAATTTGACACATACTTTTTATTTGAAAAAGATATTATATATGCATTTATTTTTATTGAATTTGTAATAATATTCATCAATTTTGTGTTTATGGTTTGTATAAACTATAAATATTTCTAATTTTATATTTAATATGTATTTTTTTATATTTTCTCATATATATTGTAACCCTTGGTTTATTTCATATATAAACCAATGATAAGAAAATGAACTATTTATAAGCAAAAAAGAATTTTTTATTGGTTTAAGAAAAATTGAAAAGTTTTATTTGGAAAAATTAATAACTGTGTAGCTTAAATCTAACATATATAGAGAATATGTTTGTGTTTATTTAAAGTATAGCTAGCGTCATATAGAGAGAAGGGGGGAATAGACTTTTGCACATGCTATAATATTTGAGAAATAAATATTTATATGTCTAAAAGAGTCTTCTTGAATCATAATATTTATCAGTAAAAAAAAAAAAATTAGTGAAAATTGAAATTGAACTCGTTATAAATAAGTTTATAACTATAAGAAATTATAAAAGATATTCTGTGTTAACATGAATAGGTAGTCCTCTATTTAGTTTTGTTATATGCATGTATGTGTGTGATACAGATATATAGATTGATTTATTTTTCCTTTATAGAAATTTATATATTGTGTTCTATATTATTTCATAATATAGTATAAAATGAATTTGTTTTGATTTGTTATTTGCAGCTCTAAACTAAACATAAGTTTTAAATAAAGGAATGTTTAACTAATATGTTTTACAAAAATTGTCAGTAACCTTATATATTCTTTTAATTGGTTTTCATAAATCACGGGCAATGTGGTCATCAAGTTGATCTGGAGATAAGAAATTTAAAACTAACACTTAACAGATGGTCTTTAAATGGTTAGTTTCTGAGAGGTTTTAATTAAAGTTATAAAAAACCAGACCTAGCATTTAACTAGTGGGGTCAAAAGGTTAAATTTCTGAGAAAAATCAAGATTAGAGAAACCAGATTTTTTCTCTTTGCTTATAAAAGGAGCCAAGTAGAGTGAGGGGGGACTTGCTAATAGAGAACTGACTTACTAATTCAAAACTAACTTGCCAATTTATTTCTGAAAGTTTTCTCTGATTTTTCAATTTTCTCTCAGAGAATTGACTATACTTATTAAGAAGTGTAAAATTGTGATTTAAATATGAATTTCTAATTCAATTGTAATAGGTGTGCAATTCTTTCTCTAAAGTCAATTAATGATGACCAAATCAGCTTTTAATAAAAGACTCTGTATCCATTGCATTAATATTTATATTTGGTTTTTCAAAATTCATTTAAAGAGAGAACAATCAAACTTTTATATAATGTTAAATAGCCAATCCATATTTTAATAATAAAATCTACTTGTTTTGACTGTGTTTTAAACCTAAAATAGAAAAAGGAAGAAGCATCTAAATTCAAACCCAGGAAAGAAAATCTTCAAATGGAAAAGTGATCTACAGGACTTTTTTAAACCACTTTTAGTTATCAATGTAGTTATATCTTGATTAAAAAACAGTATTATGTCTATATAGTGCCTATAGCTATCTCCAAAACAAAGTGAACTAAATAGTAATTATCTGGTGGACAATAATATCAAATCTTCAAACTTAGCCTTGAGGGAAAGAGATAATTGAAAGAGGCAATCCGTAATGTTTAATATTTATTATTTATTTTGCTTTACTTATATAATATGTAGCATATTTAATAGAAACTTTAATGATTAGATTGATTTTAATTTTTTTTAAAAAAGTGTTTAAAATGTTTAAAAGAAAAGAAAAATGATTTTGATCCATAAGTTCCATTGAAGTAAAAAAAAAGTAAGATTTGATGATGAAGTATAAATGTTTACATATTTGTAAAAAAAGAGATACAAAATATTTTTATTGACAAAATTTTATGTTTAATATTAGATGTGTGAAGAGTGATTGGATGGTCTGTGAAAAATCATTATAATTATGCTATAATATATTGATTTGATCTGTTATTAATATAACTATTGGATGGGTGTTGCTGTGTGCTTGACTTTTTAAATTAAGATAGTTCTTGGTTTTGATTTGTGATCTGGTCAGACTTTTGTCATTTATATCTGGACTGTAATTGATGGATGTGTGTGTATATGTGAAGCTATAAATGCTTGTTATTAATGAGGTAGAGTTATCTTACAACCTCATAGATAGAAAATAACTACCTCATAAGTTATTCACAATGGCAGTATATGAGGACCAGTTTCCACTCCATTTATTTTTATTAAGGTAGGAAATTATTGGTAGAGTTATTGTTAGAGTTGTGGAAAATGTTGTGCATGCTTATATAGAGTGTGTGTAGAGAAAGAGTTTCTCACATGATTCTAAGTCTCAGAGAAGACTTCTCTCTGGATAATGCTGATATTCGAAGTTGGGAGTTATTGTTGTTGTTTTTTTAATATCCCTTACTAAGTTGCTGATGTGTGTGTTATGAAATACTTCATAGTGCTATGAAATATGTAGAGTATTTTTTGTGCAGGGCAGGATAAAAGTTGCTTTGACAGGATGAGGATCTCAGACAGATATATGTTGATGTGGGGAATGACAAAGAGTTTAATTTATAAGCTGACCAATTTCTAATCATAGTTTGTGAAGGATAGTAAAGTTGAATATCATCAAGCTGGGGGTAACATATTGGCCTATTGAAATATATATATACAGTAATTAAAATGAAAAGCATCAATATTTGGCATGCATAAATGTAAAATTATGGTTTTTGAATTTAAACCCATTTGCAGGACCAATTAGGGATTTTTCATATCACATCATCCTTTTCATAGACAATATAAAAGATTATTGCCTGTTGGAATAATTAAAATTGATAATTATTTATTATTACTTTTTGGAATAGTTCAATTGATAACTGTTGCAATGAAAGTGGGATCAGAAATTTATAGCTTCTCTGAAAGTTAAAAGAGAGTTTAATATTATACTTAAATACAGAATTCTGATTATTATTCCGTGTGTAAGCGTATTAACATTCAATTGAAGATGGGACAAGACAATGATTAAGTTATAAAGTAATTTAGTTAATTTAAATATGTGTTATGTATTATTATTATCATTATTCAGCTAATTTAAATATATATCATGAATCCTTATGATTATTATTTGGTAAATTTAATACAATAGTTGAGTGTAGTGATATTATAGATGTGCTCCTTTTATTTTATTATTACTATTGTAATAAAGGTTTGTTATTATAAATTTACATGCGTGTCTTGTGTTTGATATTTCAAATATCTTCAGAATCTATATCCAGCTCCTATATCTAGAACTAATATTATATCACATTTAAATTTATATTATTCATTCTACATTGATTGATTTCATAGTTGATTCACATAATTCATTTTATATTGATTGATTTTCATAGTTTATTTGCATGATGTATTTTATGAATGATTTCTATGATTCACTTGCATAAGTAATTTCCTTGATCGATTTCCATGATTAATGTCCATGTTTTACTTCCATAGTTTACTTTGGTATAATGCAATAGATTTAAAAGTACTAATTAAATTTTGGCAAACATATATGAAATAGAATAAGATGTGAGAAAATAGTTACCTTATGTATATTAAATTTAGTCATTTGGTTCATTGCAATGATGTGAATATTGAGAGCAGACATAAAATCCCTTTCCTGCTTTTGGTATTTAATGTGGTTCCCACTAGTAATTAAAGTTTAATTTGCAAAATTTGGGATCATATCCATTGCAATGTAATCAGTTAATAATAATTGCACCTCGTTAGCAGATCTAGACCTTGAGATAGACTATTTCGATTATTAAATCTAAGAACTAGCTTGAAAGTCAAGTAGCATAAATATTAAAATTTATGAAATGCTATTCTTATAATAAGAATCATGAATTGATAGTCGGTTTGAAGGCTTATATGTGTGCTGAAGAGAATAGGATTAAGAGTAATCAGTTTAAAGGAGAACATAACACAGACAGTCAGTGTTATATAATTGTAACTATTGAGAGTGATAGATGCTGAGAACGAAAATAAAGTAATGGGATTAAATGGGAAAAATTTATTTGTAACATTTTTTATCCTGCTTTAAATTATATAATAATTTTATATTATAAGCATAAGTTATGAGTTCTCCGCATCGATTACTAATTTATTTCAGGTCACGTGTGAATTAGAAATGTATACAACATTTTCGTAGTTACCACTCGAGATCAGATATTTATATTAAGTTGTGGAAGAAAGTGGTCTCATTATTATTCATTTAGTAATAAGAATTTGCCACGGAAACATTTGCATAATTGTTGCTAGGTTTGAAACCAAGACCACGATAAATTGAGTTGTATTTATCAACATTATATTTTTTGAGAGACAATTTAATTACTCTTTTCATTATCTTCTATATAGTCATAAGCATGGATGATGATGATGATCTCTAATGGGCATTACGATTTATAGTTGCAATTTGGCGCTTGGGTATACTTAATCTTATTATTAATATCAGTAGATAAACACACTCGCCGTCCTTGTTCGATCCCAAGGTTAGATTCAATCGACTAGCTACTTATAATGAAATAAATGAAATGAAATAATGAAATAGAGTTGAGGCCAATATATATATATATATATAAAATTAGAGTGTATTTGAACTCAGACTTTCAATCTCTCCATCTCATACAAACAATACACATGTTCACATACATGCAGAAAAAAATAAATGATCTCTGATACACATATTTTGCACTGGACCAGCACTTATCAGTTGGTCTGGATTATCATATCAAACACATATATTTAACCAGTGCTTGGTTTTATTAATAGCAAATCTTTAAACTTTAATGAACAAGTTTCAATCTTCTCCACTCTTCAACTCTTCAGCCATCCATGTCATTGAAAATCTGATGATGGCATGTTCAAAGCCCTTGTTTGCCAGTTTTGTCATATCCACCAATAAAGAACTTTAAAATAAAATTCATTTAAAATGTAAAACCAGTTTTCATTTTTAAAAGAACTTATTAAGATGTCTCATTTTAATAAACATGTGAGAAATTATTGCATAGCAATTTCATGCAATGGGTATCATTCAAATTATAATACATTAGGCACATTAACGTTACATGTTTTATATAATGTAACAGTATGTTTCGGTATCTTGATTTAAATCCAATAAATTTTAACTCATTAAAATAAATAGTTATTTTCTTTGCAAAAATGAAAAAGAATCTTAAATTAAGTTTATCAAATGTTGTTTAATTTATATATCAGGGTGGGCATGCATGAGATCAATAAGAGCTGCATGTCAGTTTTTCATGTATTGTAAAGAGCCACACCGCAGTATTTAAATACACAAAAATAAATAAATGTAGTCAAATTTTATTTAACTTAATTAATATGATGACATATTTTACACAAGTTTTAAGTGTCACATGATCACCATTTCTTATACTTTCTCATAACTGTTATTGAAACAGGCAAGGCTCATCACTGATGAAAGCCACAAGTTAGAAACTAGTCTGGGAATAATGGATGAGTAGGCACTAGATAGATATTTTATGCACAAGCCTTCTGGCATCCATTGATTACTCTGGCTTGCACTGACTGACACTATTGGAAGGAGAGTTTTATCTGTTTTAAAGATTTAAGTGCTGTATAAAGTATATAAAAAAAAAAAAAATAAAGAAATAAAAGACAAAATAATTATTTCAAATTTTTAATAATAAGAATAAAATATAATAAAAATTCATTAATAAAAAGTATAACATTTAATGGGGATCTTTTGTCAAATCTTTGAAATTTGGCATATAATTTATTAAAGCTGCTGGCGACAGTTCTGTAAGATGCTGATTGATCAACTGCGAATAATACTTCAAAATCACGATCTTCATTGTAAAATAAAATTATTCATAGCAATATGTTGTACCAAAAATCAAAATTAGACAGCAATCAGCTTTATTTAAGTATGGATATTTTGATTCTGGCATGAGTTTCCAAAATTCAATTAAAGAACTATATTTGTGATGTGTTTGCAATACCTGATCCTCTTTCATCATTAATAACTCCAATTTTCCACCACTTTTATGACAAGTATTACTTTAGAAATTGGAAATTCATCTTCAATAATATCACAAATAAATGGGTTCACAAAATAGGCAAATGTAAATTCAAAACTTTTCAAATCTTCAAACCTACATCGGAAATCCGCTTACAATCCTTCCAATTTTTCTTTATATTCATCTAATTTTTCTTCTTTGATAGTGATTGTATTAGCTTTTATTTGGAAAAAATGATTAAATATTCTGGACTAAAGATCATGCACAAAAAGCTGAAGTGTAGCCTCAAAACTAAAAATAGTTTGTGATAAATCACTATTTTTGTTTTTCCTTGTAAAGTCAAATTTATATTTGCAAATATTCCATAATGTCTTTAAAAACATTTTTCAGAAAGCCAAGATTCATTATCTAATACTGGGTATTTTTTTTTAAAAAAATGTTATGATAGGATTTAGGAGTTCCACAAAACAACTTAAAACATTGTCAGTTGACAACTATCTTATAAGCGACCCTAAGGAGAAATCGCTGTGCAATTAATCTGTTTTGTCATTTAATTCCACTAAAAAGTTCTTAAATTGATGGTGTATTTTTCCATTTGTTCTAATTAAATTCCCAATCTGCAAAACAATTTTCTACACATTTTTATATTTTAAATACTTTGTTATCAGATGTTCAGTGAATTATGCAGTGAAGAGGTACAAAACATGGAATTTTAGGATCATTGTTTAAAAAAACAATAAGACCTAGGTTTTTTCTATCATTTCAAGGGCTCTATCATTCACAACACTTACAAATTTATCACAAGGCAATTCAAACCTGTTTATTACCTCATCAAGCTCATTTTCAACATCTATACTGTGAGCTGTTTTAGTAAGAGCCAGTAATTCTAATATTTTTCTTCACATTTACATCTACGGATATGTAGTGGACAAAAACAGCCAATTGTGAAATATCCTGAATATCTGTAGACTCATCAAGAGCTAAACTGAATACTGTACAATTTTTTTCAAATCACACATCAAACTATTTTTAACATTTTTACTAATTTTACTAATATGACACTCAACTATATGTCATGACTTAGGGATTTGTGTGCTCAATTTATGCAGTGTTGTATTATCTGGATCCAAAACTTTAATTAGTTCTTATAAATTTTTTTTAATAAATTCTCATTCTCCATATAGATGTTTGGTATAAACAATATTTAAAGCTACCAAAAAAACTAGCTTCATTGCCTCTGCCATTTAATTTTCAAGTATTTAAAAAGGTGAAATATATATTTTTTATAATATTATTTATTTATAAAATCAAGTTACAAATAAATCAAATTCAATTTATTATAAAATAAAAATTTTATACAGAAGTGATACAGAAATGAAAACTTAAAAATTTTCAAAACTTTGATCAAATGGACAATAGAAAATGTCAGAATTTTATAGTGGTTAATGTATATAAATGCATTTTCTTAATTTATTACTAATAACTACTATACTATTATTTTTTAATTGTGGTACAATGTAATCTTCATTAATGTGATTTAATTTGAATAGCCACATTTGAATTTATCTAATGTATGGGATTTGCTTTTTACTGATCCAATTATACATTGGTAATGTATGTACTGAAGGGCATTAACAGACTACAACCTATTAATTGTAATGTTGACTCCACAACAATAATATTTCCTGCTTGTTGTAGGAATATTCCATTACCACATGCAAACTATTTAGCATTTATCTATTGAGGATATAAATTATGAGACTTCACTGCAACATTTATGTGCTTGGATTAATTATATTATCCAATATCTAAAATAGGGCCACCAGTAATGTAGATTTAAATACATACGCATTTAATTCCATTTAATCAGCACCAAACCATAGCTTTGTGTAGACAAAACTGGACCATGATTTCGCTCTATTTATTTCAAACCTCTGGTAAAATTGGGGAAGGGCCTAAATAAAAAGTGAATAAAGGCTAACAATTAAAATTCAACAACAGTTTTAATCCATACAGTAATAATTATATTGGGCTAGACATATTTCTAGAAGAGATAATAATAGATGGACAATTGAAATCTTAGACTGGATTCCAATAGATTGTAAAAGACCCAGAAAGAAACCACATGTGAGATGAATGGCTAAAATAAGAACGTGTGCATGGGTGATGTGGAGAAAAGAAACTAAAGATCAGAGAAGATGGTATAAACTTGGAAAGACCTTCATCTTGCAATGGATTGATAATGGTTGATGATGATGATGATGATTCCACAAATAAGGAAGTCTAACTCAAATAAAGAGTACAGCCATTAATAAGTCATGGAAGATTATGTCTTTAGATAATGATCTTTTAATAAACTATTGAGAAAAAAATCTGAAACTTTTAGACATTTAAATGTCCAAAAATCCAGCTATCTAACTCAAATAGCCATATGGAACTGAACTAAATTCAGATACACCATATATTAATAGCTCTAGCAATATAAAATCACCAAAGCCTTAATAGCAAAAACTAAAATTAAATTGATAAAAAATCAAGTCAGATGTAATATTTAATCCCTAACACCTCACTGATGATGCTAGATGCAGAAACCGCAGTCTGGGGTTGAGGGTATTTTTGAAGCTTGTTAAGAGTTTGTTTTTTACGTACTCTATCTATAACATTTATTCAGCTTATATGAATTCATTGAATCTTTTACCACCTTGCCTACATGATTTATAATGTTTATTTCCAAACTATTATATCTACTGTCATTTTTTAACCTTGTAACTAGCTACACAATGCTATAGTATATATACAATGTGTGTGCATGTTTACAAGTAATGTACACTTACAATACAATAAACAATACCAACTGTTACCAGATAATCAAATCTCATCAATAAAATGTGATCCATTATGTGATGATATACAATGTATATGAATGAAACTTGTAACAAAATATAATGGATATAGTGGCTTCACTGTACCTCTAATCATGTTCTATCTAATGATAAGCTTTCTATCAAATCTATACATGAACAAATCTGAAATACATGCTTACATCTTTTACCTGTGAAAATATTTAATATGGATTATTTTCATAATCTAGTATTGAATCATGAACGTCTTTAGAAAATTCAAATTTTCAAAGTACATTCATCTGTTAGTAATCGCACACAGATTAGTATATGCACAATGTTTTGAGAAGTATTATTCTTCTCTCTTCTTCAGGTATTGATGGCCTGACCAGTGACAGTACTAGCATGGGAATTGAACATGATCACTTAGATTCTTGAATAATGAATTTTAAAGTAAGGCCAGCAATACCTGAAGAAGAGAGGAAAATAAAATGACTCTCGAAACATTATGCATAAACTAACCTGTGTGGTATTACTAACAATTGAAGATACTTTGAAAATTTAAATAAAGTTAATTTTTCTAAAGACATTCAATACTCAATACTAGATTGTGGAAATAGTCCAATTTATAAGTACAACTAAAATAGCATCATCACAAATCTTCAGGAAAACCCTATATATATACACATATATATATATATATAGATATATATATATATATATATATATATATATATATATATATATATATATATATTGTAACCTAGTGTTATTGACACTTGGTTTACTTGGCATTATTTCTGCAGGAAAACAATGCTATTCTTTAAAGAAATAAAAAGATAAAATAACAATAGTAATAATTGATTAATAAAGTATGCTATTCACTCACTTTGGCATGTTTTGGGTGAATAACTAATAGATTTAATAACTCAATGTCATTTTTAAAGAGAGAACATGAATAATTTAATTGAGATATTAATAATTAGAGCAAATTAATATGGTATAAAAGCTAAACAGTAATTGATTTTGGATGGGTAGAGGGGGGAGTGGATGAGTGTCTTATCATAAAGCACAATAACTTCTGGTAATTTCTTTTTGTAAAAAAAAAAAAATAATAATGTTTAAAGAATTATACATCACTGATTGTTAATTTAATGTATTTATTATTATTTTTTTATATTGTCAAATTACTTTGTAATCCAGGTAAATAATACTAAAACTATATGATTGTAATAGGTTTTTCCTTTCTTTTGTTTATGTTATAATCAAATGATTATTTTTCTGTAAGAGGTCACTAAAGTAAAAAAAAAAAAAAAACAACAACAAAACGAAACAACCAATTTCATAATCAAGATCTTTTTTTTTTGAAAAATATAGTCTGCTTTTAGTTTTCAAGGAAGGAACAGTGCTGAAATTTGGTAACTCAATTTTTTCATTTTATTTTGCAGAAATAAATGTAATCAAAGTAAAATTTTAATAATATAATGTGTGGCTAAATTTTTTTTGATAAGATATCCTGATTTTCTTTGCCATCTACCTATTTAAAGACCTTTTATACTTAAAAGTTTATTGTCTCACGCTAAAGTTCAAAAATGACAGATGTAACTAAAAGAGTCATGAAAAATTATATTATATCTAAATTAAGGAAAAGAAGCGATTTCCAAGAAAAAATTAAGTATTTATTAACTTTATGTCATTTATTGATATTTTCTTGGTATAGAAAAAATAATAATAATAATTGAAAGAAATATTTTGAAACCAAGGAAAATCAACTAGAAACATTTTCGCGCTCTTTCTCAATATTGTCTGCCTTTACAAGTAATGTAGTTACATACGTTAAAATATGTTTTATTCACCAAGAATTGTCTGGAAATAATAATAATGATAAATAAGATTAAATTATGCACCTGTATATTTTTTAAAAAAAAAAAAATATATATATATATATATAAACTTTCTCAGAGTAAATATAGGAAAAGTTATATAGGGGCATTCTTACGGAGAAGTTACCGTTAAAAAAATTTATAATTCCTAAAGTATGAACAAAACCAAATATCTTAGTGACTTAATGATAAAAATAAATGATATATTATATTATACATCAGTTGGAATTATTAAAACTTCCTGTACACGTAAATTGACTGCAGTTATTATCATAATAATCTCTCGGAAAATTGCGCATTTTCATCCATAAGTAAGCTAGCTAATAAGTATACGTATCGTCAATAAAAAAAAAAAAATATTGTGTATGTTTATCGTCTATAGTCAAATATTCATCTATGTTAGAAGTCTATTTTTTTTTTCTTGGATCCCAAAATTGTAGTAGTTTAATTCAAGTAAGAATTAATCTTCAATTCTGCTATATTTTTCTTTACCTAATTTATTAAACGCACAAAATAAGAGAAAACTTTTATTTAAAGGAAATAATACCATGCATTTATTGTTTTTAAACTTGCTTCGTGAAATACGACTGGATAAAGCTCTTCACCTGGACCAATTGCTCAACAGAAAAACATTTTCTAATGAGAGAATATGCACTTGTTAATTAATGATTGTTTAAAACTAAGTTATAAATGATATGTATTTTTTTGTTATATCACATAGGTTAAAGTCTGTATGGTCAAGGGATATTTAATAGCCTTGTAATGACAAAGGTATGTTTTAATATAATTATTATAGGTTAAGTTGATATTTAACACGAAAGAAAAAATCTATAAAATATGTTTTAATTATTACATACAATTGTAGGTAGAAATTTTGTATGTTAGATACGTAAAAGAAAAATATTTAGATATTTAAGGGGTAAAATAAATATTGAAAATTATCAGAAGTAACTAAAAAAAAAAAAAAATGCTATAACAAAATATTTCTTGTTAAAGTTTTGAAACGAATTTATACTGTATTAATTGAGGAATTTATTCCTAATTATTCTTAAATAACACATCCACTTTATTTAGTTTAAGATAGTATGCTACCAACTATTTTGAATGTTCCTTTATTAAAATTAAAAAAAAAATTTATACTTTTATTCTATGATGTCCATTGATTTCAGATGTTGATCAAAGTATACACGGTAACATAAGTTTATTATAATCAGTGTATTTACTTATCCTGCCCAGATATAGCATTGGTATATGCTTAATATTCGCATAGGTAATAATTATAATGTATTTATTTTGTGGGATGAAAAATGATCTCCCCAAAAGCTTTGTTTTCCATGAGAGGAAGATTTTAAATATAATGTTCGGGTATGTTTATAGCCCAAGTGATCGATTCTCATAGATAGGACGATCAAGAATTTATCTAGCATTTAGTATGCTTCATTCGTTTAAATCCAGGAGAGGATTGTATTTGGTGTGTGTTCGTTGTATGCCCAAGTAAGAGGCAAGAAACCACCAAAATATTTTAATGTAGTAGATTACTCTACAGACCTTCGTGGTTATTCCATATTCCTCATGTGAAAATAAAGATAGCTCCACCATGGAAGGTGTTGATTATTGTGCTTAATTTTGAAAGTTCGGGCAAGATAAAGGTTATATTGGAGGTGGTAGTTCCTCAAGATCTACTTTAGTATAAATAGTGTGTTAGTAACTAAGATCAATATCTGTATTGTGCTGCTAAATATTGCTAGGATTTGACAAGTAAATCAATGGAGAAAGTAATTAAAATTGCATAATTTAAAACGCTTATTTACTGAAGGAATATTCAAATGCAATATTTAATTCTGGTTAGTAATTAAATAATACTCATATTTAAAATTATACGTATGAATAAAATTTGTATCATAACTTAAGTTAGCATTAAGTTAAATGTAAGATGGTAAGTGTAACTTCTGATAACTGGCCTATAATTAGAATAGGTTATCCCATTAAAGACCATAAACAAAGTAAATGTATTAGAAATAAATTTAATATTTTGCGTATTGCATATGATTGGATTAATCATTAAAAAAAAAAAATAGTTAGTCAATAATTTTGAATAAAAGCTTCTACAAGGTTACCAAAATTTAATAAACAATGTATTGGTAATGAAATGTACTTTTAGTTAATCAATCCATATGATTGCATACAGGAGAAGTAGTAACCTCTAGTCCATAACCAAAAGAGTATACAGATTAATGTCAGTTATATTTTATATTTTTGTATTACTATGGGATTATTGAATAAATGTTCATATATTTTTTTTTGTGATAATAATAAATTATAGTCTTGTTAAAATTTGTTGTAGATTCATTTTTTTTGTTTTTATATGCTAAATATAAGTGTTTGCACAATATTTGCAAAACCTTTTCTTGAGTCCGAAATCATTCCAAATTCTTAAAAACTTAATATACCAGATAAATAAAGTTAAGCAGATCGGAATATGTCATTATATTTTAGTTTAATGATAATTATTTATGGAGTTGAAAACTTAAGACTAAACATTCACCTTTGTGTAAAAAAAAAAAAAAAAAAAATGAATTTATTCCCAAACCATTAACTTTGGTTGCACATTATTCCATTCCCATTTAGTTAAATTTTCTAAGTAATAAATCTTAGTTATATTATTGTGTTGTCATGGATGATGGAAGGACACAAAAAGCACCCTTGTCTTTTTATTATTCTGACTGAGATTCTGAAAAAAAAAAGAGCTGTGTTATTCAAAATTATATGTAATTATTGAATAGAATTATCATCTCTTTAAATAATATAGCAGTTGATATGAGAGATGAAGACACATTGAATTTAAGTAAAATAAATGTTTCCTATAGCCAACCAGAATGCCAGTCATATGCGACAACACAATACTGCCGAGCATTTCCTTACATGAAACAAAGAACCCTGAGATTAATATTATTATAATTATTCTTTAAATTAATAAGTGATCAATTATTGTTGTTATTACAATCGTGGCATGGCTTAAGAGAATTGAATGTACAATTGTATTATATGAAAAGTATTTTAGATCATATTGGAAAATTAATGGATATGTTGCTTTATTTTGGTTGCCTTAACAACAACCTGAAAAATTAGTGTCATGGGTGAAAAAAGTGCAAATAAACTAATAAATATTGGGTTAGAATATATATATATATAATAGTTTTAAATATTAATAGTGTTACAAATGAATATGAATAATGTTTTAAATTATAATAGTGTTAAAAATAAATATGAGTAATATATAATTTATTCTTACATACTTTCTATTACTCATAATGTAATCATTATTGACTGAACTTATGCCAACATGAAAGTTGTTAGCGCAACCGCCTTGCAAGCAAGCAGTTTGTTGCAGCCGGTTGTTGCGGGTTCACCTCCTGGCTGATGCTATGACATATGGAAGAAAATGAAAAAAATAAAGAAACAAGTGTCACGTGAATTGTTTTTCTGGTTTTGGGGAGGGGGAAATTGTGTATATCAATGTTAGCAGATTTTTTATAGAGTTTTTAAATTGATTTTATAATTTTTTTTATATGGTATATGTGGTCTGCATTAAAATTAAATTTAAAATTACGTATAATTTACCAAATAATATTATCTTATTTGGTATAGGATTTTTAGAATTATTAAGAAATTTGTTTATATTATTAAGAGCATAAACTTGGAACTCACTATTATTGATAAAGGACGTGGATGGCCATTCTTTATTGTTGCTATTTTTGTTTATGATGTCAAAACTTATTAAATTTCTTTAAATAGAATATCATGTTCTACGTTTATTAATTCACATACACATATACACATACATCATATGATCACTATCACAAGATGGCACTACTATATGGAGAGTGTTGTTTTGTTTTGAATTGTTATACACATACATATAAGACGTATTTTGGTCAGATGATGAGTCAAATATGCTCATTATCTACATTAATTTTTTATTCCTTGCTCATTTCTTGACACATTTATTATAGCATTTCAATTGTGGAATTACAGTATATCATAATCTTTATAGCGATTATACATTATTAAGATTCATACGTAGAGAAAAAGATAAAATAGCTTTTAATTATCTCGTTGTCAAAGTTTCTTCATCGCTTTGTAAAAAAAAAAAAAAAATCATATTTTTAATCATTGTTAGTTGATGAATGTTTAAATTTCACTTTTTTTTTTGGTCTTGCTCTCCTACATTTACGTAACTACTTGTTCTCTGGACTAGCGGTCGGCAACCTTTTAAATATAGTGGACCACTAGCGTAATTTTTAAAGGTACGAATTAACACGAGCATTGATTATGATATATATACATTTATTTATATGTTTTATAATTTGTTAAAGAATTATGTTTTATTTATTTTTTTTGTTAATATAATGTTCATTTTATTTCATAAAAATAAATGACTGTGCAAATACGTATTTGTTACGTTTTATATGTGTAATTTTCTAATTCGTATCTACAAAAATTATTTAAGACTAATAACGAATAGTATTATATTCTTTAATAATTTTTATATATGTGTTTTTCTTCAAAATTCTTCATAAAATTTTTGAGTTTTAGTGCACCCAATTATCAAGATACACCGTAGTCAAATTTGATGCCAAGTCAATTGTACAGCATTCGGTATTTATATTTTGTTACTTTTTCTATGCCGCTGACCGAGTAGGGGTTAATTAAAAGCCTTTGAGATAGATGCTTTGCAAATCGCAGTAGTATTTTGAAACAAATCAATTAGCAATATAATGTTCTTGTTTTATTTTACATATAATAATAACGCTTAAACAAAATTTATTTTTTATTTAAAAATTTTATTAAATGAGTTTAGCGAATTTAAATAATATCTGAATTACTGTGCGGCCAATTAAAATTACATCACGGAGCACCGGTTGGGAAAAGTAAAAAATTTCATGAGGAGGAAATTGAATATTTAATGTCATTATCAGGAAATCATTATGTAAATAAAAGATCAAATGCTGATTCTATTGGCAGTACTTTATTTTCCACAATGTTGAAGGCCAGAATATTATTTCTATTTTTAATCGTAAGCATTTGCATATCTCTTATTCAAATGTCTTCTGTTTTTTCGAAGGACATGATAAATAAACAGGAAAGAGCAAAAGAAAATACAGCATTTAAAAATTCTATACAACTTAAGCCTTGGTTATTCAGAAGAGTATATTTGAGAACGTGGGGTTAGATGTTTTTTTAAATATTCATCAAAGGTAATTATAAATAATTATATATTATATATATTTCAATCATATATTTAGTTTATTAGATTGGGTTAATGCTTAATCATAGATATTACTGCCCTGTTTAAGATTAGGATGGGAAATTGTGGAAAGTTGGCGCAAATCAGATTTCTTTCCTGATGTACTTGTCAATATTAGAATTTACCTTAAACAATTCTTTCCATTACAAGAAGGTTTTCTCACCACTCAACAAATGTCATCTTCATGATTCAGTTCAGTAAAATTAATTATAAAATGTTTATTAAACATATTTTATTTCAATTGTTCAGCTGTTATATATTTTTAAAATTCTAATTTGAAAAATGTCAATATATATTTATTCATATGAAAATATATCAAGTATGGTTATAGTTATACCATATAGCTTTTCAATAATCCATTGCAAACCCAAATATCTTTATAATATTATCACAATGAAACAATGAAAAACCAGATATTATTTATTCATCATCATCATCAACCATTATCAATCCACTGCAAGATGAAGATCTCTCCAAGTTCAAATCAGCTTCTCCAAACTTTAGCTTCTTTTCTCCACATCACCACTGCACACTTTCTTATTTCATCCATCTATCTCACATGTGGTCTCTTTCTGGGACTTTTACAATCTCTTAGAATCCAGTTTAAAATTTCAATTGTCCATCTATTATTATCTCTTCTAACAATATGTCCAGCCCAACTCCACTTCAGTCTTTTAATTTTTTCAATAAGATCAGGAACACCTGTTTATTCTCTTACCTATATACTGCATTTTCGATCTCTTCTTGTTTCTCTCAACATGCATCTCTCTGTATTGCTTTGAGTGGTCTGGTGTCTCTATATTGCTCTTTTATTAAGTGTCCAAGTTTCAAATCCATAAATAAGAACTGGTAAACACATAGGCATATTTCCTTTTAGTATCAAGTTATTTCTACCAAAAGCACTCCAACCAAGTTTAATTCTATGATTAATTTTATCTATTATGTTTCCATCTGTATTAATAACCTGACTAAGGTATTTATAGCTGTTAATTTCTTCTAACTCATCATAATCAATTTTTATTTTCAAATTTTGAAAAAATCCATTAAATATTACTTTAGTTTTTTTAATATTTATTTTTATTCCTACTGTCCTACTTTCATCTGATAACTCCTGAAAATCTCCATTTACTTTCAATCCTTTAGCTTCCCATTTTAATTCACAAAATACTTCTTGCAGCACTGCTGTAAAAAGTTTTGGAGATATGGAGTTACCCTGTCTTACACCCATCTCAATGTTGATTTTTCTAGTATTATTATGTAATCTAATTGTTGCTGTTGCATTTTTATAAATATTCTTTAAAATATGACAATATCCTGGATCTATACCTTGATGATCCAATGCTTTAATCACTGAAGAAATGTGTATAGAATCAAATGCCTTTTCATAATCTACAAATCCAAAACATAATGGCAACATTTGTTATTTCTATAACTTCTCTCAACACCTGGATATGATCTACTGTACTAAAACCACTTTTAAATCCAGTTTATTCTCTTGGTTGTTGGAAATCCAATGTTCTCTGTAGACTAGTTGTAATTATCTTGGTAAATGTTTGTGAATATCTAGATGATAATAGTTTGGACACTTTTGGTGCTTACTTTACTTTCTAACTAATATAATTTAAAAGGGGTTTGAACTCAGACTTTTACGCTTCCTAAAGCTATCCACTTTATTTTATATAAGCGATCCACATGACTACATACATGTGAAAAGCAATATTAGTTTATATAAGTTACAAAATTCATTGTAAGGAATAATTATTTCCATTTCAGTTGCATATAATCTGAGTTATATTAATATAAACAATAATAAATAATTTGTTAGTTGACAATGAACTTCTATCGGAAAAAATAAATTTTAAGCCTGAGTCAAACCTGAAACCAAAACAAATATAATTTAATAAATTTATTTATAATAAAAGTGTGTTTACAGTATGTGTGTTTATTATTTCTCATTAATTATACTGCTTGCTTACAATTAGTTTAGCTTTTAAGGAAATTAATATTTGTTTTTAGCTTTTCCCTTTTTTTTTTTTTGAATTAGCAAATATTAAAATCAAAGAAAGTATTATTCATTATCTTCTATTATCTTCAGTATTTTTTTATTATCTGTTAACTACAGTGTTTTGTGCATATATATATATACATACATATTTTAAAATAATATTTAATATGAAAATAGTATAAGATGTTGGGTTTTAAAATATATTTACTTCATACTTACTGATATAGTATTAGATGTTCACAAGTTATATATATATATATATATATATATATATATATATATATATATATATATATATATATATATATATATATATATATATATATAACACAACAACCCATACTTAGTAATATTTACTAAGGCTGTAACCTCAAGAATGTGTGCATAAAAATGTGATAGTAGAGATCTCTACAGGTCTTAACCACAAGCTTATTTTCATAATTGCTTCCAGTATTATAAAACACACAAAAAAATGTAAAAATCATTTTATTTTTATCTATCTAGGATCATTTAGTAGTTGCAAATATATATAAAACACAACAATTTATGTTTATAAATTCACCAAAGCAAAATTTCATATTCTTGACTTATTATAATATTCACTCCTAATGTCGCAATATGTCAGAGATAGATGGTTCGATTAAAATTTTTTATTTTTTTGCCAACTTTTTGTAATATTGTTTATTTTATATTACTAGAAAAAGTGATGGAAGTCTAGTTAAACAAATGTTGCATTATCTATTAATAAAGAGATGCTTATCTAGTATACATGCATTGGTATGAACATAATTGCAATGTTTATATATAAAAATTGATATATCATTCTAAAGCATTATGAATATAAATAACAGAGCTGCCCTCTAACAGTTGGATTTAATAAAATTGTGCTGTAAATAATGACTGTCATGGAGAATTTTCTAGAGTCACTACATTCAGAAGAGTGAATACTAAATCAGCCAAATTATTTAAGAGAAATTAATTTCAGTCAACTGATTTTAATTTACAAAGCTATTTTTACTCACTTTAAAATTCTGCAAATAAATGATCAAACAGAAAATACATAATTACAGATAAAAATTATGCCTAATACATCTTGGAGATGGTAGAAAACAAATGCTTTCTTACTGTATATGTTAATAAACACAACCTTTAGAGGGTATATCAATTGCTTACATTGGCAAATCTTAAAGTTCATCAGTTTGACTGTTACAATTGAAATAGTAAATATATATTATTACATGCTTTATTTTTGATCATTTATTTTGCAGAATTTTATAGTAAATAGCAATAGCTATACACTGTAAGTTTAAACTTCAATCTATGGAAATTCATTTGCCTTAAATATTTTACATGATTTAACATTTACTCCTCAGGCTATTTTGACTCAAGATTGGAGACACAATAAGAAATTACTATTTTCTTAATCTACAAAGTTTATTAAATTATGGCAGTTTATATAAGAAATTTTCAAGTTCATCACTTCAATATGTAATTACTATATATATATATATATATATATATATATATATATACTGTGTATAATAGTTTATTACTGATATATATATATATATATATATATATATCAGTAATAAACTATTATACACAGTCTTTCAATCTGCTGAAGTACTTTTGATTAGTTTCTTGACTTATGTGGAATGTTGTAAGGCACAAATAAATGAATTAGTGCTTTGAAGAATAGTTAATCACATATATTATGCCCATTATTAGAAATATTAATTTGAGTACTAATAAAAAAATATTTGTTCTTTATACTCTAAATTAAAAAAAATTCACTTACACATTTTATTTACCTTAATGAAAAATCCTGTTAAATAACATTAATTATTTGATGAATATAAACATGATGAAAATTCCAGTCAGAAAGTTTGCATTCTTCAGCAAATGTATTTTAGATTTTTCAAGCAGAAATGAGAGACACAAACAAAATATTGAATATTGACAAAATATTTCTTCTAATATATCAAAGAAATAAAGTCATCAAATAAAATATTTAAGTGTGATGATAATCATTCTTACACATACATGAGTATTTAAAAATAAATGTATGCACAAAATACCATTGGCTACACTGATAATTGTGATTAATTTGTCCATATATTTTGGAGCTATGAAAAGAAATTATTTTTTTCATGTGAAATTTGATTGAATTTATAGCATCTAGAGGGAAATTCTATTGTTTACAATGGTAGTGCTCAAAAGCTGTCTCTCTTGCTGTTAAATATTTTACAGCAGCATAATATTTTATAATTATACATTTGACGCACGTTAATTTATTTGAAGAGCATTAAAATGAACAGAAGTAGCTCTGCCCTGTAAATTTATATAAGAGTCAATTTAAATACAAATGGTCTTAAATATCATAAATGAATTAATATCCACTCTTTCTGTTGTTGTGATTCATACTAATTACCCATATAATATCTTGGGTCCATATAAACATGATCATTTTTTCTGTATTGAATTGATTCAATATATGATGACTAGAGGGCAATTCATTTGTTTATATTGACAATGTGGTCTGCTTCTTTGACTGCAAGGATTATAGGAGAAAACCAGTTGAAACATCAGTATAATGTTAATATTTACAAAAAGTAAATTCATATATTAGCCAATTTGATATATATATATCTACCCTATTTACAAAAAGTAAATTCATATATTAGCCAATTTGATATATATATTCTACCCTGTACTATGTGTATCCTCACTTCCAGATAATATATTATATGAAATAAAATGGCTTCTATCTCAGTTAATAATTAATAACTAAATATTCAGCATTAAAATTAAAATATTTCACTAGCTCAAATTTAAAATATGAATAAGGTTCAGTTTATAAAATAAATTAAATAAATATTTAATATTTTCATGAGACTTGAAGTGAAAATACAGGTGACAAGATAGACTATATTGAGCCAATATCCCACAGGATACTACCACAATGGCATAAGAACACTATCCTCTCTTTTATTACTATTTCAAATAACAAATTCATAGTATTCTTACGACTTTAATAACTGCTACTCACTAAGATTAAACTAATAATTAAGTCTAATCTTCTATTTAATAATAATAATCTAGCTCAAATAAAATAATCTCAGGTTCATAAAGTTTATTCTAAGTTAATAAAAATACAGCAGTAAAATATGAGAAGGGATTTTATGTCATAATCTACTACACTGAAACTAATAATAATAAATAATAGTAATAATATTCTTCATTGTTTAACTAATTCTGTATATCTTTTTTTTTTACTATAATTTTATTACCATAATAAAATAATGAAATAATATAATATGATCTTATATCTTCATGTAATGATATAATAAATATGTGGTAGCATTTTAATAATCTGACAAACAAAATATGTGTGGCAACTGATAGCATATAATTTAATATAATATTATGATAACTGATTTATGACCAATAAAATAATGTAAGATTATGATTATTTAATTATAATGAATACCAATAAAATATTTAAAATTCTTAAAATAATTCTCTATTTATCTTTTGTGCAAAATTATATATTTGTTTCAATTATTATTCATATATCATGATTTCATGCAGCGATGTGGAGAAATAAATAACTCAGACACAAAATTTTTTGAAAATAACAAAATTTAACAAAGTTTATTACTAACAACAAATAAATAAACAATTTATTTACACTATTTACAGTGGATATCCTTAACTTTTTTACTTTACAGTTTGATCTACTGGGTTATAAAAATAATAATTTATATTTCAATTATATCTTTATTTAGATTTAGAACAAAATTTAAAAAAATGTTACTATTTGGTTTCTCATTATGGTTAACTTATTACAAATATATTTATCTACTTTATTTGCAACAGCATTTTATCCTTAATATTATTAAACTATCTTATTTTAAAAATTCATACTTAGAAAACATTCTATAGAAAACAAAATTTTATAATGAGTATGGACTTCTCAAAATATTAAAAAAAAATTTCATCTTGCAAAGTCAAAGATGTTACACAAAATATTATCCAAAATTCAGTACTAGATTTTAGTATTTATCACACAATGTTTACTAATCATAATATATTGTTCTTTAAGCCTTACTTTAGTATGATATAAGTGTAATCATCAATATATTTCTGTTAATCAATAAACAAAAAATATATACTATGCATATTGTTTACATAATTTACTTTGTACTATTGTATTTTAAAAATATGCAATACTTCATTTTCTCTTTAAAAAAAATAATACTAAAGCATTTAAAATTATTATCACTTTAAAGAAAATATCTTTGTTTAGATACTTTATTTTAAAAAAGTTTATATTTCATTTCCGAAATAAAATTCAAAATATATTCTATGATTCTTTTCCTTCCTTAGGATACTTTGGATCTTCAATTTTAAGTTATAATGTCCTATTTCTTCTAAGCAAATAAACCAATCTTATACAAAATGATAGCATAATCTAAGTTCTAAATTATTTATCATTTCTCTTAAACATATCTTACTGAATGATGCAGTTACATGAAATAAAGATAGCAAAAACAGATGCATAGGATTAAGGAAGAAAGCTAGAGTATTACTCTTAACATATCTCAAAATCATGGCACAGTGCGAAGAGGTATGACATTTACCTGCCTAATATCCTCTAGTACAGGGATGATGTTAAAGCTATTTCTTCAGCTTTATTAGAACATCAAATATTTAAATAAATATAAACACTGTCCAAATAAAATGTGTATCAGTCATAGGGCTTTGTTAACTATGCTGATATTCACATAAAGACTAAATATTATTTCCATTCCTTATAACATCCTATTTCTTAAAAAACATCATCTTGGTTTCCTGTTCACTAAGTACTTCCAAGCCACTATCTCAACATTATTTCTCAAGATTTTCCACATCTTACATCGATAAGTAACTATCTGCATTTACAAAACAATAAATAAAATTCATTAATAATTAAACAATCTAGCTGTTCCACAAGAAAAGTCTGCTTACTTCATTATTCTATATGTCTAATCATATACAATCTACTTAGACAATATTTGAATATCCTAACATGAAAATTTTAAAAAAATCACATAACTATTTGTTATATGTTGGATTATATCACTAATATAAAAAAAATTGTTGTATTCATATTTTCAAATCACTCCTATCTCATAATGTTTTTTAAAATGTTGTATGAAATGCGTTACTTATAAGTAAAAAAACTTTTACACTTCATTCTTCCAATTTATGGATGATCTAAAGAAAACAAAAAAAATATATACATTATAAATTATCAATAGTTATTATTATTACCAATAACCTTTATCTAGTCATTGTGTTCAGTAGGTTTCCTTTATCCACTTGAGCATTGCAGATATAAAAAAAATTCACACCCATATACTTTATATTAAAATATTTTTAGCTAAATTATTAGATTGTTATATTATAAAATTTTAATATTAATAAATTAATGTTTTTATGTTTTTCCTAATCTTATATAAAAATTTAGATTTAAACTAGGTTAACAAAATAAAAGGAGTCAAAAATTTAATTACATATTTTCTTGATGATAGTTCCTGATAAGTCCAAAATGTTTATTATTTTCTCTAGAGTTTTTAAAAATGTTCTCCTCCAAGCATGTTAAAGTTTAAAATAAAATAATTATTAATCCATTTAGTAAAATTTATAGAAAATAATCCTTGGTTTTAGTATTTAGGATGATAATTATTAAATCATAATATTAATTAATCCTGTAAAGCTTCTTTATCTTCTCTACCAATATTCTCTGCATATCTGATGCATCAATCCATCTAATTTAACTTTAAAAATATTCGATAAACTTTTAAGTACTATTTGTATTTCCATGGATCCATCTTTTATTCAACTATGTGTTCACTTTTTTATATAAGTTTCCTTCTTAATACATTTAAACTTTCGTTTGGTATTTTTATATATCACTTTTAAAAAAAAACTTCAAGTACTTTTAAACAAATCTTTTCTAAATACATTTTTAAAACAATTCTAAGACCGGATATTTTAATATCAAAAACGCTTCTGTAACATATTCTCCTGGGTTCTTTCTTTAATTCTTGAAAATATTTTTTAAAAATGTTACCTTCAGAAAGGATACATTTTACTCCTTTTGATATAATATTATATAAAATAATTCATGCAATATATAATTGTTTTATTACTATTTAAAAAATAAATCTTGGATCAGCTTATAAATAATACGTTTCAATACATTTTTTTTCGACTCCGTATAATGTCCGAGCTGTGGTTTTTTTTATGTACCAAAACAGTTCTCCGGTGAAGTATTAATAAAGCTGTATCAATAAATATTTCAAATATTTTTTCAGCATTACAACTTATATCCATTTTATTTCGTAGTATATCCATCTTTTATTGCGAAGCTTAGGTTAAATTTTTAGATAAAATACGACTGGTAAGTACTTTAAAAATTAGAAAATCATTTCCACAAAGTTTCTAAATTATTATATTTTAATACCCTCTTTTGCAAAAATACTTTTAAAAATTATCAATTAGTTTTTTGCAAATAAAACGATAAGAAAGTACTAAAAAAAAATTGACTAAAATAAAAAATTTTAAAAAAAATACTATCTCTTTGAGAGCTACTAATATACCTTTCTTTGGTTTCAATACATTATTAATCTCCCTTGATAACTTAGTTACAATGATATTTATAGTCTGTAAGAATACCTATTCCTATTGGTTAATTCTTACTTTAGCTTGAGAACAAATTTACATATTTTTAGTTTATAGAAGAATTAAATTTCAAAATTAGAAATTATGATATAATGAACTTAAAATATTATTTAAAATATTACTTTTGAATAAATTATTATTTTATTAAAACTATTTAAACATTTAAAACAACTTTTAAAATAACTTTAATAACTTATTCCATTTATCTATTTTTATTTAAATAAAATATTTAATTTTTATATTATGAATGTATTCATCTTTATTACATCATTTAAGCATTTGGAAATAACTACGTAATATTTTAATATTCTCTTCTATGATAAATAATCATTATATCCAACTCTATAATACACAAACTTTGTTATTAAATTCTAACAAGCATGTGTGTGAAAGTATACATTAAAAGTCACATGATTAATAACTTTGACAGATGATTTTTTAATCTATTTCTCTGCCCAGATTTATAAAATTGATACACTTATTATATTATATAAAATAATTATAAAAAATTTGGAAGAATAATTTTAAAAATATAGAACTAGATATAATTTTCACCATCATAAAGTTTATTTTTAAAATATACTATATTAATTTTGACTATTTAAATATGATTACAAATTACAATATAGCATTTATTAAATTATACGTTTTAAACTATTAAAATTGAATTTTTTAAATATACTTTTAATATTTATAGCTGTGTTATTTAATATGGCCAGCTTTTACAACCATATGAAACAATATTTTAAGCTTTACATAACCATTTTTTAAATAATTCGCTATAATTTTATATACTAGGTATTTGCTTTAGCCTCAAATTGTACTTTAAAGATATAATTGACAAACTATAATTAATAAATCAAAAGAACATATTCTAAAATTTAAAATTTTTTAGTAATTGACTGTTATGAACTATTACTGACCTATAGAAAAGGGCACAATATATATATTTATATAAAATTAACAGTAAATACAATATTATAGTCTAAATTCTTTTGTAGCACTTTTGATTACGTGGTAATCCTTATCAGCATGTAATCGAAAGCACTACAAAAGAATTTAGATTATAATATTGTATTTATCATTAATTTATATATATATATAATTACATTTTTATACATTTCTATTCTAAATATTAATGTAAAAAAAACTAGACCAGAATTTATATATAAAATTTAGAAAGATTTATTATATCAAATATACTATCAATGCCTTTGTGTCTTATTCACATGAAAGCATTGAAGGTATTTTACTACAATAAATATTTCTAAATTTCAATTTAAACTCTGTTTTAGTACTTTTTTTATTCATATATATACTAATAATGTATTTATGATATTTGATTACATATTTATATTTTATTTTTTTAGATGCTTTGGATCTGTCCGTGCATGGGCTGATAATATTTAACAACTCTCATACTTTGTTTTACTTATAATATTAAGTGACTTTTACACAAGATTTAGTAAAGAATTTATATTTATTTGGTTTCATCAAATAAATGATTTATAAACAGCTAATGTCATATGTGTGTGTTTTTGAAGATTTTAATTGGTTTTGTCATTTATTTTTCTAGATAACATTTAATTACAAATTTGGTTTTTCAAAATAAAGCATGGTATCCAATAATTGTATTTGTTTGACCCATATTAAATTAAAATTGAACCTTGTGATCCCATCTTTAATTATATAAGAGCTATGAAATATAAATACTTATATAGTAGGGAAACTAAAATTATCATAAATTTTATATATTTTCAAAAGAAAAAAGCCTCTACCATAAAAATTATTTATAGTAATTAGTAGATTTTTAAGAACTCTATAAATGTAAATATTGTAAATGCAATATAATTTTATGCATTTGCTTAGATATATTTTAATTGGGTTTGCTTCAAAATTCTGATATCTAAAATCTTGACAACTGTCAATGAAAATCCTGACTCTTCATAATCCTGATAATCTAAAATGATGATAGTGAAAACTGACAGCAAATCTTTCCAAAAGTGACAATCTCAACAGATCAAAATCTTGACAATCTAAAATTCTGAAAATGTAATATATCAACAGGAAAATAATTTGTTTTATATATATTAAAAATAAAATTGTTTTTTTTCTGCCTGTAATCTGTAAGGGTTTTTTATCCCATCTTATTTCATGGAATATGGGTGAAGTCTGCAAAAATATGCACTCCTAAAAGAGTAGTGTAAAAAATATGGTCAAAAATAAAAATCATAACAATATATATTATTGGTGTTATAAAAGAAGAAAGTCTAAAAGTTGTAAAGGAAGAGCAACAACAAAAGTTTGTGGTGGAAACCATTATCTTCAAAGTTTTTTTAACTATAATCACACTCCACAAGCTAGTACCATTTCTATAGCCAAAGTCATAGATCAAATAAAGAAAAGTGGAAGAAAACTACATGAAAAATTATTCAAATGACTACATCTGCAGTTCATGTACTGTTTCAACTATACATGTCAATGAAAAATACTCTTCACAAGAAAATAAATTATGTAAGAAAAAAAGAATAGTCACCATAACTATAAACACATGGCAAACTCACTGTCCTGTGTCATCTTTTTTTATATACATTGGATAATAAATTGTGTCATATTAAAGTTGTGCAGTGGAAAATGACAGAATTATTTTTACAACAAAAATAAAAAGACAACAATTGTCATGTGTTTTATATTGGCTAAGGAATGGTACATTTAAAATAGATCTAAACATGGTTATCTGATATATACTATTCATGCATATGTCAATACTAAAATCTTAAATTATTTATTAGTTTGTGGTTTAATGCTAAATAAGCATAAAAAAATTATAAAAAATTCCTTTAAGTTCTGATTGATTGTAGTGAATGGAACAGAGATGGCATTTTACGCATCTAGAAATAACTGCAGTAAATCTGGAAAAAGTGAATTCTCTTCTGTGTATAATAAAGTGTATGTTTTTTTTTCATAAAAAGCGTTTGAAAAAACATTCAAACAGTTAGATTAGCTTCTCTATATGTAGTAAAATGGTTTAGAAATAGTTATAATATATACAATGGTATGATAGTCTGGGTCAATTATGATTTATTTAAATATTACAGGTCTATGCAAAAATAACTTATCCATAAAACACCATGGCATCTTGGCATGAAAACTGGGAATATTGTATTTGTTAAACACCTATTGGAGTTTGTAGCATAATCCAAACATTTCCAAATAAACAAGAAGTCCTAAAATGGATATAATGCAAGAGAAAACAGAAACATGACTCTATTGCATGATCATGCAGACAGAGCTATATTAAATTAACTTATAGAATTGGACATGATATAGCAATATTTTAAAATAAATCATACGAGAAAAACTTAACTTTATTCTTAATATCTACAAAACATATTATTTTTATTTAAAATCTATTTTTAAAGAAAATTTTTTATTTAGTAAAAGTAATTAAAAATTGTTTTAAGGGAATAGTTTTACAATGAAGCTGATATCATGCAAATGTGATTTGTCAATATTTTACATTTTTTAAATTTTACCTTGTTATTTTATGCTGTTAAGGTTTTAGCTATTGATAGTTTACTTGTCAAGATCTTGAATTGTTTAAGTTTATGCTAAGGGATTTTGGATGGCACTGATTTCATTTATTATATAACAAGGTAAACATCATGGCAAATTAAAATAAGTCCACTTTTAGCTTAAGGGTGGGCCAGAATTAAATACCATTTCCAGATAATATCTAACTAAAATATTATTATTGATATAAGAAGGTAAATGCAATTTTTAAGTATGGAGAAGTAACTCTCTGACTTTGTCTTGTGAATTATTATTGTGGTAATATATTCTGACTTATTTGTTCATCATAACATTATATATACATACACTAAAGCATAA
>JAQFVV010000219.1:1862833-1941777 GCA_028023455.1 Epiperipatus broadwayi | reverse complement strand
ATATATAATTTTTTCATTGAGTAACCACCATTTTTCTTCTTACATAGCTGTACGGTATTTTTTAAATCAAGATTTATTGAATTAAAATGAAACGTGGAAATAAAGTAACTGCAGGGAACATTTCAAAGTTGAAAAAAAAATTAGCACAACATGCATTTAAAATTGATTTTTATGCACTTTATTTAATTATTAACTCTTTTTGTATGTAGCAGTTTTTAATAGAGTACTATAATTTCACTGCTGAATGATGGCTTAAAGTTGGTCTTTTCAGATGTTTTTACCATTATTTACAATCACTGCTCTAAGAACATGAATTAAACAACACTGTGAACTAATGGCAAGTGTAAGATAAAAAGACCTTGACAAACCTAGAGGTTACTGATTGGTTGATTTTTTGAATATGAAAATTAATAAGATTCCCATTCTATTCTTTTAAACAATAAAGAAGAAAACTGCATAATTTTGTAGTGTATTTAATTATTTATAATTCTTGTTAAAAACACTTTCATTATAATTATTAAAAATATATTTACATTTACATTTTAAAAATATGTATTTAAGTATATTTCATTTTTAAAAATACAAGTTAAGAAACTTGAATAAACATTAAACTCAAATAAGTGATAATTATGATCACGACATTCTGTCAAAGAGCAGAGATTCTGAATTTCTCTGACAATTCAATAAATATAAATGCAATTTTCAATTTCAGATAAGTATTTCATATATTTATTTATGACTTTATAATGATTCATTCAGGTCTTAAAATTGGAATTGATTCAATAAATTCTTTATTAATTTTTTCATTATAATAGCAGTAAGAGCATAAAATCATCATTCCTATTATGTAGTTTACATTTTTATATTTTTTTATATTTGGTAAATTCAAATACAATGTTTAAAAAAATATTTTTCATTTGTAAACTTAAATTTCTAACAAATCAAATGCAATTTATTGATTCATAATATTAAATCAAGGATTGAAACATTAAAATTAAAATGTTGAAACATTAATTTAAATTTCATTAGGTATGAGCAGAAAAAAAAATTAATGTGAAAGAGTTAAAGTTTTCATTTTTGTACTTTCTAATCAATAAGACTTGAATTTTTTTTTTGCAGCACTATAAATATCACTTTTTTTTATTTTACATAAATGCAGTGAAATTAAATAAAATAGAAGTAATGAAATGTGATGTACAGTTGATTGCTGCAATATTAATAATGTATATAAATGAGTAAATCTTTTTTTAAAAAATGTTGCTGCTATTATATTGCATAAGTCACATACAAATTACAAGATTATTAATTTAAAGTGGAAAAAATAAATATTTCAAACTTATATTTAGTATCCTTGAATATACAAAGTTTAATATTAGCTGCATAATGCATGAAATATATTTTTTCTTAAAAATATTACAATTACAATTATTATTATGATTGTCATATTTTTCCTCAGGCAAAATAATGCTTGTAAAAATTTAAAATGATAAAATTGATTGACTGAATATAGTTTAACTAATATACACATTTTGTAATTAAATATTAGTACATCTGTTATGATATAAGTTCAAAGTATGTTTTTGGTTACTTAGTGTGTTGAATGAAACTGGCCTTTTTTTATTTTGTAGTCATTATAAATAAAAACCTTTTTTTTTTATTTTGAATATGTCATAAATAAAAGTATTGGTACCTTGAAATGTTGTTGGATGAAAATTAAATAAAGTATATTAATCCTATTTTAATTCTATAAGCAAAACATAATAATGTAGATTGTATAATAAATAAACAGTATTGGGCATTTTTAGTAGTTGGGTTTTTTTTTTAATTTCATTTTTTTAAAAGGTCATAATAGCAAATAATCAATTGTAAATCAAAATAGAGAATACAAATTGATAGTGATCACTATGGTAAATCTTCACATAAAAATCTATTGCTAACCAGAGTAAAAATGTATGTATGTGTGTGTGTGCAGGGACATTTGTGTGTAATTTTAATTTGTTTATAACAATGATCAAATGTCTCTTCAGTAGATGCTTTTTCTGATTATCATCATCATCATAATCATCATCAACCATTATCAATCCTTTGCAGGATGTTCTCTCCAAGTTCAATTCATCTTCTCCAATCTTTAACTTCTCCAGATCACCCCTGCACACTTTCTTATTTTATCCATCCATCTTACATGTCGTCTCTTTCTGGGTCTTTTACAATCTCTTGAAATGCAGTTTAAGATTTCAATTGACCATCTATTATCTCTTCTAGCAATATGAACCAACCCATCAGTCTTTTAATTTTTTCAATGAGGTCAGTAACACCTGTTTATTCTCTTACCCATATATTGTGTTTTCGATCTCTTCTTGTTACTCCTAACATGCATCCCTCCATATTTGTATGAGTGGTCTGAAGTCTCTGTATTGCTCTTCTATTAAGTATCCAAGTCTCAGATCCATAAGTATATGCAGAAGAAAATATTAAATCAAAACTTTTTTCCCAATAGAATTGTATTACAAAAGTATCAAGCATAAAATATTAAACTATCTCTTATTTTTTGCTTTTAAAAAAAAAAGAAATTAAATCAAAAACTATTGCAAAAATTATATCAAACAAAATTATTAATTTTAATCTCTGTAAGAAGTCTGTATTATAACATGGAAAAAGAAGTAATCTCAAATCAAAATTGTTTAACTTGAATATTTTTCATAAATAAAAAAAACTCATTTTATCAGAAATCTTATTTTTAAAAAAGTCACCTTCCCGAGTGCTTCTTAAAGAAATTTATGGAAAAATAACTGTGAAATCTTTTTTTAGAAAAGTTACGAATTTAAGATATATTCAATATAGCATATATTTTAAAAGAATAATAATTACACACTGCAGACCTATTCATAATAATATTGTATTTAATAATGCACAAATATTCAACACAAGTATATATTTTATTTATTAATAATAAAAATAAAAAGCTGATTGCCTTATCTTTAAAAATTTCATCTTAAAATAGAAACGTTTCCTCTTTTCCATCATTTCTCAAGAGGATGTGGAATATAAAAAAATACGACAAAAAATAATAGTATTGATATTATGAAAAATTTATTGAATACTTAAATACATGTATAGTACATCTCGTACATTATAATTCAAATCATTCCACATCTACTATTTTCAAAAGATGTGTACATTACACATATGTACAGTACATGTTGAGATGCAGCTTTATTATCTCAATATCTGGCGAAGCACAAACTTAATATAAATGCATTATATATAAACACACTCATTTATAAATTTGTGTTTATTATGTTGGTTAAGGTTATTTTAGTTGTAAAATTATAAAAAAATATGTACTTTGTAGCTGGGAATGTTATAAAATAATTTATATTACAAGAACAATATTTAATCTTAAAACTCTGTTATTAATTAGTTCATTTTATTAATTGAAAACTTTTAAGAAAATATATTATTAAGCTATTGTTTCTCACTTTAATATTCTGTTATCTGAAAACCTTTCAGATTTATCTAATTAAAAATTTGGTAAATCTATAATTGTGGGCTTGATCTGAGGTAAAAATATAATCACTGAATTTAATTAAAAATTATTGGTAGTGAGTATGCTATTAATTACAAAGAGTGCTGAAAAGGGACCAGCTGAAAATTATATGAAGCTATTCTATTTTGTAGAATCTGTTCTGTTCCAGTCTATTCTGCTCTGCAGTCTACTTGTAATTTACATTTTCCTGCTATGTGATAAATTCAGAACTTTTTCCAGTGGTCATAGTAAAAATTATGTTCTGCTAAAGCACTGGGAAAATGAACTCCACTCTCTAGTATGAGCCTGTAGTCATTGAGTGTTTAACTGTGCTTGCTGAATGATCAATGACATAAGCCAACTATTACCATCAAAGATACTGTTGAAGAAATACACATCTCACTGTTAATGAAGCAATTCCAGATCCAGCTCTCTATCAGATCTATAAAACTGGCAAAAAAAGATATGGAAACCATTACCTGCATTTATGCATACATATGCAGATACATAAGTCAAACTTTCCTGGAAAAGACTATCCCTTTCCCCACTCCTCTCTGGACTTAAGGTAAAACTTTTTTATGAACTGTTTATTAAGACTTTGCTAGTAAGCCAGTGATATATAGATTGAAGGTTTTAATTTCATATTTATACCATGATCGCTTTTAGAATTTTTTATTATATACATTTCATCATCTTAAAATGTGTTTGATATGTTGAGTTTTACTTTTAATAATCTAAACTAGTTGATTTCCTAAAGTTTTTTTTCTTCCCCTTCCAAAGTTTAAAAAAAAAAGCTTATTTGAAAGAAAATTAAAGTAAATTTTTTAGTCCCCCTTATCACTTCATTATTACAATCCAAGTTACTTCTAATGATAAGTTTTAATAGAAAAATTTAAAGAGATATATTTTTTCTTCTCATATATTAATTTTATATTACCAGTTATATGTAATTATTAATAATCCTTAAAAAATGTTTTTAATAATTTATATATGCATACTTGATATGATGTATACAATGCATACTTTTATAAATTATTTGCTAACAGTTTTCTTGCTTACTCTGTTTCATATGTGTCTGAAAGTGAAGATACAGATACACTTCTATGTGGGTGCATTGTATATAGGGATCCTAAATATTTATATACTTTATTATTATGAGTTCAGCCTCTATGATTTATTTTTCTGATTATCACTTGACATATTTTCTGTTATTGAAATTTTGTTTCATTGGGTAAAATGGCCTTTCCATGTTCATGGGAATGTCTGTTTTGCATTGGGTAAAGTGATATCTTTTTTTTTACTTTTATATATATTTTTGCTATCTGACACAGGTTATTAATGAGCTTATATAGTGTTGTGCTTTGTTGGTTTCTTTTTTGTGGTAGGATCCAAACCACTGCATATAAGCTTTGTTTGTCGTAGTATGTGTGTGTGGCTATATATTATTAGGAAGACTGATTATTTATAGTTGGTTAATGTCAATATAAGATATATATATATGCACATCAAAACATATCAAGTCTTTATAAACTTCAGGGATTATTAACAATACTAGAAAGTAAGATATGGGAAAGTGTAATATTAAAACTATCAGCCATCAGATACATTACCTACGTACTTAAAAGTTGATTGCTATTTAAAACATATATTGAAATAGTTCTGGTATTTAGACCCTACCAATGAATTGTATCCTATGCTGATAAATTATTAATAAATCTTGTTTTGTTAATTGTTAGATTTGTCCAGCATATTGTTTACTGTTGTCTGCTCTGCCGATTGTTATTTTCTCCATGATCTAATGATGGTTTTAGAAATATAAATAATAAGATAACTGTAACAGGCACTTATATCGGCATCTTCATCAGTAAATTATAATTTTTTCTAAACTAGAGGTATAGTGGCACTCTCTGATGATGGTTATTAGGTGCCTGCTATTAATTACGATTCATAATTTAAATGCAAGAGTAATTGTGAATATTTTTGAAAAATCAGGGTTAATATTAATTAAAGTGATTAGACACATAGGATATTTATGTTTGTAACAACTTTATTTCATTTTAAAAAAAGAATATTTTATTTTACTTAATTTTACAAATAAAATGTATATATATGCAACTTTTTTTCACATTGGCAAATTTCATGCCTCAATTCAAAATATCTTTTAATGCCAGAACACTTGTAAGATCACAGTCATTAGTATTGTTTTACTTTAAAAAGGTATTTATTTTCCGTTATGCTTCATGCATGTTAGCAAAGTATGTTTGAAGCAAATCCACGACATTTAGCAGGGTATTTGGAATCAATCCAAAACATTTAATCATGTTAACGTATTTCTTTCTACAAATAATCTTTACATCCTCTACTACTTTTAATTGCTCATGCAGTTCTTATTAGATTTTTAGATGAGGACACTATCCAAAGACTATAAAATATAAATAATAAACAGAAATTAGTAAGAAAATAAATAAGAAAGTTAAAACGCACACAAAATATGAAAAATGCTTATGATGAATTAAGAGGTTATGTTTATCTCAAAAGACAAAATGTAATTTTTGGCAATAATATTACTGATTTTTCTTTTAATTCAAAAAAGAATCAAAAGCCCAAATCAGGATGTGTCATTCCAAATTTTTAAAAAACTATCCTTATAGAAAAACACTTATTAGGAAATAAGGTATGTCACTGATCAATGTGATAATTCAGTATTTTGGGAAATAATGAACATGGTGATAACTTTGGGACCAAACAAAGCTGATGATGAAATAAGTAGAAAATGACATACTGCAATTTCACTACGTCATCTTTTAATCAATGCAAACAAATTATAAGTCTGAAAAATTAAAACTTACTAAGAAAAAGTTTAATTGTCCTTAGCACCAGGAAATGCTGAATTGTTCCAAAGTGTGCCTGCTTTATGTATATGTGTGTATGAGTACCATATGTTAATAGGATTATATATATATAGAGAGAGAGAGAGAGAATTTACCAGATCTCAAATTATAGATATATAAGGTTGCAAATATCAGTTTAGTCAATAAAATGTTAAATTGTAATTGTGATGTTAAAATTTTAATTTTATCATTAAAAATGTAATTTTTAAAGGTATAATTTTGGCGAGTGCGTTTCAACTTATATAATGTGCACACACATGCAAATAATCTTATAAATTGAGTTGTAAGAAAAAAATGAACTTTAAAGAGAAATTTGCTTACCTTTATATAAGGTTATTCTTTCTGTACTTCAGACAATGCCTAGTGTAAAGAATTTTTTTTTAATTAACGTAAGCTTAGGTATGTATTTTACAATGGGTAGTGTCAAAAAAAAAAATTCCACAAAGCAATTAGTATAAAATTTAATTAGTGATTAAAAATTCTGGCTTATCTAGAATTATTTTAATTAATTCCTGATTCTAGAAGTTTCTGAGAAAAACAGATATTCAAAAATTGGGACTGGAGACATATAAAAACTTCAAAATTTAATATAATTAGGGTGACCAAACTGGTTTAATCAAAAATTGGGTCAAATTGACCAATTATTTTTATGGCATTGCATCCTTTTTTTATAAAACTTCATTCCTTTATATAGTCATCATTGTAAATACACTTCCTCTTTGGCATATTGTTTATTGTTTAGGGTTATTAATATCAACAAAGAACTAGTAAAACTACACTGTCACTCAAAGCAGGTGCAAATGCAGATCAAATTTTAGGCCTACAAAAGTCCAACTATGCATGTTTCAAGGTGAAGTTGGATGCAAGAACGTATCTAGCTTAAAAACCCGACCATACAATGTAATAGCAAACTTTATTTTGGTGTTAGAATTTTTCTTGGGTTTTTATAATATTACTGTAAAGACTGAAATGGACAGAGAGGGCCAAGAAACTACCATTTTTGCAATGAATTATTTATGTAAGACAAATAATAATTATGAGTATTTGAAAATTGGGACATACAATGATCCCAAAAAGAAATTTCAGAGACACTGGGACATTTAATCAAAAAAGGGACAAATCCTGAAAAATCAGGACATCTGGTCACCCTAAATGTAATACATTCATTCTTTTTTAGTTATTGAACATTTCCAGATATTGCCACTTATAGTTATTCAACTATTTCTGAATAAGAAAAATTTGCAGTGATTCCCAGCAATTACTAGTTGAGATGCAGCCAGTTAAAAAAAAGCATTGCTACAAAATAAAAGGATCAACTGTTTCCTGTGCCTGTCAATATGTGTGGCTAAGTCATTTACTCCAAGGTATACTTCTATCTTCAGACATAACCCCATTTCAGCATGGTATGAGCTAATAAAAAAGACCAACCTTCTAATATTGCTGATCGACAACCTCAACAACCTCTACATCGAAGCTGATCTCTCAATTAAACA
Organism: Epiperipatus broadwayi; assembly: GCA_028023455.1. Taxonomy (NCBI): domain Eukaryota; kingdom Metazoa; phylum Onychophora; class Udeonychophora; order Euonychophora; family Peripatidae; genus Epiperipatus; species Epiperipatus broadwayi. The sequence goes on along the minus strand of JAQFVV010000219.1, from coordinate 1,933,867 downwards.
GCAATGGAAAGAAACCATCCATTTGGACAAATCATAAACAGTATGTACTTCTATGACTAAACATCAAAGGCAAATGTCTGCAGCATGAAAAGAATCACGGTAATTAATGAGAACTTTAATCATAAATTCAATAAGCCAAGCATTATTTAATTTTATATATAAAAACTTTTATTTTTAGAGTAAAATAATTATTATTATATTCTGTATTAGATGATTTTTTGATATTGAAGTAATTTAATATTCATATATTATTTTGTAGTGTCTAATTAATTTTTTTATATGGATGCGTCATTAATTTTATATCTCTCTCTCAAAAATATAAAATTATCATTCTTTTCTTAATTATTCATTTCAACAAAAAACATTTTTTATTAGCAATAAATAGTGAGTACATCCTAATAAAAGAAAAATAAATAAATAAATTGTACAATAACATGCTTATATTAATGTTCTTTTGCGATCTGGCTAGAATATGTTATGAGAGAGCAATTGTTATACACTTATGTGGTTGGGTATAATGAAGAATTTTGAGTAGAATATGAGAAACTAAGAACTTGTTTAATGGTATTAGCATTTTTAATATAAACTTAATTATTGATAGTTTTAATAATATTGATTTACAAAATATAATATTTTTTTCCACTAAATCCAATCAAAAAATATATACAATCTTTTTTTTTTCTTTCCAAAAACTTTATTTTTTCCATCACCATATATATATATATTTATTTTTATAAGTCATATATATTTTGAAAGAAAAAAAGGTGTGTGATGTAGTTAAAAAGGTTTTAATGGTCGTAATAATATGTAAAATATATTATTGATTTACAGTAAGTTTATTATTATCATTATAAGATTTTTATAATTATTAATAGTGAGAAAGTAATTTTCTTTTATAAATAAATATCTTGACTTCATTTTAATCACCAGATGTCATATTGCTGCAAATTCCATCTCTTGACTGGTCTCAGACTTTTGTTATTGAAGATTAAAAATCAAATCTGGAACCAAGGCACCCTTACATCTAGCACTTAACACATTATTCAAATTAAAAGAACAATATAACTTTGAACCCAGGTTAATTCACATAATTATATAGATCTGACTCAAAGTGAGTTTTTATATATTTTTGAAGACTTTATTTTATGCTAACTATAGGCTTCTATCTTTGGTTAAAAAGATTTATATGATAACTATACAATATGACTTTTTTTATCTCATTATTCATATATTTACTAGAACAGCTATCTAAAATATATAGAATACAAGATAATAAACTTGAAAGTATTTTTTTTTTAAATTTCAGGTTATAAGCTTGAATATTATAAAGGAATCAAAAGTGGCAGGTAAATGTTTAAGTACATTAGTTCCAGTCTTGAATCATAATTCTTGTTGATAAATGCAAAAACTTGCTGTTGGGGATTTACAGATCTATATTATCTATTGATTAAACTGATATTAGCTGGTTCTAGAGTAGAATATTTGCATAGGTATGCGCATTATATACGTTGAAACGCACTCTCTAAAAATACGCCTTTAAAATTTAAATTTTTAATGACAAACTTAAAATTTTGACATCCCAATTACAATTTAACATTGTATCAACCATCTTTTTTTTTAATTAATTTTTGAAAAAGTTTTAGAGTAAAAAAAAAGTCAAACCCATTCCATCCAAAACTTTGACATGATCCACTCTAGATAGATACATTAATGATTATTACTAAGAATTTATTAAACTAGAGATTATCCTTAGATCAGATATAAACTTTAAACTGCATTTAAACATATATATATACGTATTTAAACTAAACACACACACACAATGGAGTAATTTAACTTCATTTCTCTTTTATCACATAAACCAACACTCATCAGTTGATTCAGGTCATAGGCTATCACATTTTTATCATCAATAATAAATTATTACATTTTGATTTTGAAGTGTCAAACTTACTCTACCCACAACTATGATATGAACCACTCTAGATAAATACATTAGTGATTATCACCAATCATTTATTAAATTAGAGATTATCCCTAGTCAAGATATAAATTTTAAATCTCAGTTAAAGATTGATACATCTGCTTCTTAATTAAATGCACACACACACACACACACCTAATTCAACTTCTTTTCTATTTTCTATAGAATATAACTTTTATAGATATAATTAATTAACTTCCATTTCACATTTTCCAGCCATATTAACTGTTAAATTTTTAAATTTAAATACATAATAAATTTATATACACATATGAACACAAGTCACATTAATGACTCATGAATTTGCATTGTTTTTGCTAGGTAAAGTTATAACGAAGCAGAGACAGAGCTGAAGATTCCAGAACTGATTTTGAATTGAGAAATGTAATTAAAAAAGGAAAAAACTTTGGCTTAAATTATTGGAATGCAATTGTTAAATGCTAACTATTAGCCATTGGGTAAACACTCATAATCTCACTATTAGCCATTAGGTGCACACTCATCACATGACCTCCTCCCTGAACAATTATACATATGATTATTTATTTATTAAAAAATAATAATAATCAAATAGTTTTACTGTTTGGGAATTTATGAGAAGTTAATCACAGGCAGAAACGCTGAGCTATGATTCACGAACCTTCAGCTTTATAATTAGTCACCTTACCACTGCACTGCGCCACATGAAGTAGAGACTTATTAAATCAAGTTTTAGCAACTATGATTTTTTTTTTCAATTTAATACTGCAGTTCAATCATCCATAACATGTGATTAAATCTGTATTATGTTAAAGAAGACACAACTGTTCTCTATATTTGACTGTGTGCGTGTTTTTGTGCACTTTAAAATTTATAAATATATTTGGATTAATAAGACTTTTTTTAATAATATAAAAAAAAAACGGGGGGGGGGGAGAGAAATGAAAAGAAAAATAATAAACTACGTAAAAAATATTAAGAAAATAATATAACAGGAATTTTTTTTTAATGAGTGAAAAAAGATGCAAAAAATAAACAGATACGTTTTTAAAAACAAAAATCCGCTTATTTTTTAGCATGTCATAAGATATGGTCAATGTACAAACCTAATGGCTACTTTACAATATTAACCAAAATATCTCTCACAAAGACACTTTCATAAATCATTTAATTATAATGCATTTTAACGATAAAACAAGAAAATCAGAATCAATACAGTATTTTACTTTACGGTCATAACTGAGTTTTTTTTGCTTTTTTCCATTTTTCCCAAATAACTAATAACCACTTTAAAACTATAAAAAAAAAAAATTTAGTGTTGAGTTTTATTAATAAAAAGCTTTACAAAATGATATTTAATAAATGATTTCCAGCGCATTTTACTTCTCTACTTGAAATAAAGTAAATGATATCATATTCTCTGTCAAAAATAAAATATATCAATTTTATGGTAAAGTTTCATAAAAATATTTTTGATAAGATTACTGTTAAATCTTTAGCTTTCCTAATCAGCTTAACAATTTGCACGTTTGAAACCTAAAAATTGATTTACAATATCACTTCTGTAAAATATTACCCTCTTCTATATGTTAACAGTAATATAATACACACACATGGGTGTTTTTCAAGTTGCCTTTGGTTTTATAATGTACCTCTCAATTCCATCATATATGTTTGTGATCTGGTGGAATTGAGATGAAGGATGCACTGATAAATCCAAAAACTTGAAAATACAATTGTGTATGTATGTTTACATAAATTGAAGTAAATATCCTCATGCGACTGACGCTATGACACATGAGGAAAATATATATATAAAGTTATCTTCTGAAAACCAGATAATAAGTAGTTCCATGGTTTGACAGTCAGGAGGTTATGTGACATCCATCCACTGGAAGTGACAGTCAAGCTATAATCTGGGGATCTTTTGCTATTGAATCTATTACTCTATCCCTTCACTATTCTGCACAAAATAAAATATAGACTTAAAATCTTTTACTAGTATTAGTAATCGTAGTAATAACAGAAACATTAGTAGTAGCAGTAATAGTAGTAATTTGATAATACAAATTCAACATTATTAATTCAGAAGACCTGGTTACAAAGTCTTTTAGGTTAACATTTTTTCTAAATTTAAAATGTAATTAACATATAAATATATAGGCATCTAATATTTTTAAAGCCTTATTACATTCTTTTCCCTTTAAAGGATATTATACATGATATCTTGAAATATTAAATGCAAATACAATTAATAAAATAATTACTGAAATTTCAGGCAACAAAATAATATATATCGGTGATATAACTGACTTCTGGATCATAGAGCTTATAATAGAAGGCACTAAATTTCCACCAATTAAATCCACTAGCCTATATTTTGAACTCCAATCAATTAGTTCATATAGATATAATAAATCTGTCACTATCCAGGAACTATATTTTATAAAGATAATAATAATTAAGCTAACTTATGGCATATTGTACTACTTTGGCAACATCACTATTACATATGATATAACTTTCAGAATTAATTTATGTACAACTAAAGAAAAAGAAATCAAATAAATAAATTTTCAATAGAGGTTCTATTTCATTTTCTATTCAAAAATTTAAAAAAAAAAAAAAAATAGACAACTTAATGGTAACATGGATATTATCATAGTAAATTTATATGTAGGAATTCTCTCCATACAGTAGTGCCACCCAGTGCAGGCCATAGTGATCAATGGATACTAGAAGATTTGTGCATCAAAATCTTTATCTAGTGCTTACTCATTCAATATCCCCAGTCTAGTTTTTAGCTGGTGGCCTTCATCAAGATGAGCACAGTTTATACATACATACAAATATACTCACTTATAAATAAATACATGTTATTTTAAACACGTTTTTTATTTAGTTTTTTTTCACTGTTTTTATTTTGTACATATCTTACATATATAGTTTATTTTTTGAAACTATTTATCTGTAACAGCAAATTATATTAGAGCATTGCTAAGTAAAAATATATCAAACAGTTAAACAACTGGATCATTATTTAAATTTTAAAAAACGGGGGGGGGGGTACTTAAAAAGCTAATTTTCTTGTCTTTATCACCATCTCCATTATTATAAAAACATAAATTTATAACATATTCATATAAATTGTGATTTAACTAGTGTCAACATTTAAACACCCAATGTAACTTTCAGTATCCACTGTTCAATAGACTTTTTCAGAAAAGAAATATAAATGCATTTATATAACAATTTTATTTATATACAACAATATTATCAGTTTTCGATTACATATTAAAACGTAATAAACTTAAAAACAAAAAAACCTATGCTTAGAAAAATGAAATATTTAGTTTAAAATATACATTTCACATTCACATAAGCTATTTTCATAACGAAAAAGATCAAGATATAAGAAAATGAGTAATCCATAAGAAATATAATGAAAATCTCTGAACACAATTCTGAATCTAGTATAAAAACTTCATCAGTAAATTATATTATTAAGCTATATTAGCATAGATATTAATAACAAGTAAAATAAACTCATCAATATGAGTTACTTTAGCAACCTAATATTTATTTACAAATCAACAATAAATATTTTTATAAAGCAAGTGGTATTCTTCACTCTTATTTACAGATGATTATAACAGCAAAGGTTTGAACTCACAACACCTCATATTCTGTTGGCTTTAATCCCACTAGAAATTATTACTCTGGTATTTTAAAAAAATGGCTTGTCATTTTATCTGAATAAATCTGGTAAGAGCTGGTCTCACTTTCTAATAAATTTCATTAATAAATCTCTATATATAATCATTCAGTTAGTTATTTAAGATAAGGAAGATAGTCCTAATAATACTGAAGTATGTGCAGACACCAGATATATTCAGAAATATCCCCATCATTCTCACAAAATATAAATTCTGTATGAAAACATCATCTATATAAAGAATTCACTGGTTGAAACACTGAATAAAGAAAGTATTATTCCATTTTTAAAAATCACTAGATTAATTATACATTATACTTTCATATCTGGATACTTTGAAGCAAAATAGTTATTTATAAACTCACTTAGACATAGTCTATCAGATTGTTGTCCATAATTTAAATTATTTAATTATAAAACACACAGATATAAATCATATATACAAGTCAAACCACACTTAAATTTATATAAAAAAAAGTTGTTAAATTGAACCACATACCAGCATGTAAATGAATAAGTAACTAGCCCCCTCCATCAAAGCATAGAAAAAATGAACACTCATTTTATTACTATATAGTATTTCACTCCAGAAAAGAGAATTCATCTGGTGACACAAAAAATTGTATCAATTCCGACTATAAACCTACATGGTGATTTTTAATATTTAAATTAGAAATGTATAAATCTATTCAAGAGAGGGAATATAAATACATCTGGGTCTTTTTTTATGCGGATTATTTTAATGTGATTTTGCAAGTTATGCGATTCATGTTTCTTCTTAATATCTTTCATATTTCACTATATTTATTAGATATTGAGAAATTTAAATTATTAATAACTTATTTTGATTTGAAATACTTTTTTTTTTTTTTTTTCAAAAATATAACGTTATATTATCAACTAATGTGAATATGGCCTGAAGTGGTACTAAAAATCTTAGCTTCTATGTAACTTATACTAATGAGTAAATAATAATAGATTTATACTTGTATAAAAATATCGCAATAAATATTCAAAAATATTAAACTTTTAAAATGCATTTTGTTAGATATAACAGAAATAAATAATCTTTTAGATTTTTAAAATAAATAAGGAAGATTTTATTGATTTTGTAAACTGAAACTAATCTTTCTAATGATAATGTATCATCTTTTTGTTTTGATTGCGATCTCATTTTTTTAATATAGAAATAAAATGTGACCATTTAAAATTTATTTCAGTAGTAAACAAAAAAAGACAAATTTATTATTTTCCAATAAGTAAAAAACCTCTTAAATTCCAACAAGAGCTAAATAGTTATATGTCTGGATATTAACACAGCACAAGACTGAAAGTGGCACTAGTTGTACTTGCTCTTATGATGAATCTGATTTCTTACCAGTTTACAAATGAATGCATATTGTCAAATAGTGGTAATGATTAAAATATGTATGAAAAAATATAAAATTAAATACTGTAGTTAATAAAAAAAGTTTGTCTTGTATTAATTTTTTTCAAATATTTGAAAGTTTTTATTAGTCATACTTTATTTCCTTATTTTTTTAATGTGAATTTTAAAGTAATTTTTCTTTGTTGCTTTGCTTTTATGCGATTTCTAAAAATTACAGAATCTATGCCCTATTTTTTTAAGGTAAGTTAAGTCTATTTTTGTGCAATTTTTTTAATGCAGGTTTTTCTGCGGAACCTATCTACTGCATAAAATGAGACCCAGGTGTATTGCAATTACTAAAAAATGTATATTTACATATATATTCTAAAGTACAAACAGTATGCCAGGGTTTGTATTTCATGAGAAATGGATGAATCTAATCTATTTAATAAAAAATAATAAAATTTTTGAAAAAACATATATTTAAAATATATATTTCATAACTTATAAATAGTAGTCTAAGAACTGAATTCCATAAAGTTAATTACTATTCATTACTAATTATAAAATATACCCTTAGACGTAAATAATACAGCCAAGACATAATGTATATATAATAAAGTTAGTTAATCAAATCACACACAAGCATGTTATTGAATAAGTACCTAATTACCCATCTCAGTGCATAGAGTAAACTCAACAACTATTCATCACTATACAGTACTTCATCTGGGAAAAGGGATATTTAGTCCCTTCCATATTATCAATATGGTGATAACTTAAGTAATTAAGACCTCATCTTACTAAGTAAGTAGCTAAATAAATCAACTCAATATTTTGAATATTTATGGATAATAAAAAATGAATCTGCTATATACTATTAAATATATTTGTTCTTGTATAAAATATATTGGTTTTAATTAGTGCAATTTATATTATATAATTAATATCCTGATGGCCACTTGTCAGCTTACTCTAATTGATACTAATAGACAAATAAAGTAAGACAGCCATCACTATGAGCCATAAAATGCCAATAAACATCTGAGATTAAAAGTTGGCTATTTTTATTTTATTCTATAAATGATATTTGACTGAGTGTTTCTATTACATTTGGTTGGTGAAGCACATATCAAGATTCAAAAAAAAAAATAGACGGAAAAAAGTGAAAACTAAACAATAGGCCTTTATTAATCATAATTTGCTAGGCTACTAATTTACTGCATGAAAGAAATGAACTAATATTAGTGAAAAAATAATATTTTAATTATATGAAAATTTGTGAATCTATTGTGATCAAAAATTTATCACCTCCATGTGTTAGTGTGGATACCACTACATCAAAAATAAGGGTATTTATGCCATTATTTTACTTCTCCATCCTTCTTGATTCATTTTCTGTTGGTTTTAAATTAATTTTATAGCAGTTATTTTAATATTATCTAAAAAATATACAAGTTACCTATAAATATTTTTATGACTTAAATTTTTAATTTACAAGTGCTTTTAATGACATCTAAAAAGTATAAAACTAACCTAAAAAGTTTCTTATGGGGGAGAGGGACATCAAATAGATTATTTATTATTGTTATAAAAAGATATGAGATTATTTTCCATATTAAAAGCAGTATATGCTTTACATATTTATTTACACATACATGTACTTATGTTTGGGAAGTCAACATGAGTATGACAATAATACTGGCATCAACAAGGGATTTGGGATTTCCATCATCAGATTTTTAATGGTATAGATGGTCAAAGAATTAGAGGATGGAATAGATTGAAGTCTGTTATTAAAGTTTGAAGGTTTTCTATCTTAATATAAACCAACCACTAATTTATATATATATATATGGGAGATGATGATCTGGATCAGCTGATGAGTGCTAGTTCAGCATGAAATACATACATTGAGGATCATTTATCCTTTTCATATGTGTGTGATCATGTAGATAGGTTGTGCAGATAGCTAAAGAGAGCTTGAAAATCCGTGTTCAAATTTCTTATAATTTACATATAAAAAATAATACTTAAACTCAAATATAGTATATATACTTTAAGCTAGACATTATTAGAAGGGATTTGAACTCAGAATTTCAAGCTTTCTTCAGTCATTCACTCCATCTTATACAAGCAATGTGCACTGACTACTATATACATGTGAAATAGATACATTTGATCTCCAATATACATATTTCATGCTACATCATAATCCGGACCATCTGATGAGTGTTGGTTCAGCACGAAATATGGATATAGATCATTTATCTTTTTCATATGTATGTGGTAGTGTTCATCAGTTGTATAAGATGGAATGAATGACTGAAGAGAGTTTGAAATGCTGAAATAAAGAGTATGTAAAAAAATACTTTCAGGAATGTTATTTTTCAATTTTTTTAAATATTTTCATCAACACACACATCAACTCAAACTCTATAATTTGCAAGCATCCACTAGTACAGGGGTGGGCAATTGTTTTGGTTTGGGGTCCACAGAGATTGGTGGAGGGCCGCATCAGGGGCCACTTTGTGAAAGCGAAAGTTAGCGGAAGGCCGCACCTTTTTCATGACACAATAAACACACTGCTTTATTCCCTGTATTACCAAAGAAATATTTGTTTGTCCATTCTTCATTAAACACATGACATTCATCCCCATTTTTTCAGAGGGTTCATGGTTTCACTAAAGTTAGAAATGTATATATTTGCTAATCCAAAGACAAAATTGAAATTAACCAAATCAACTGGAAAAGCACTGCACCTCGTATCTACATTGTGCATGTATATTGGTGTGGCCATCCTAGTGGAAAATAAGAGATGAATCTTCAGTCATGCACAGGAAGGAAATCTCAGTTCAAGGCAGATTTTTCTGATTGTCTTGGCAGGCCACATGTGGCCCTCAGGCTGCTATTTGCCCACCCCTGAACTAGTACGAAAACTCCAACATCCTCTATTATTGTGCATTCATTTTATAAAAAAGCTTCATTCATCAGATGGGGTAAAAGCATCATTCATCAGGTGGGGTAAAAGCATCAAACACCTGCATTTCCCCTGCAATGAAGACAATTTGATATTCTACAGCAACAAAATAACTAGGGTCATTCTTAAAAAAATTTAAAGAATACCATGAAATATACTAAATAAAAAATATAGAATAAAATTTACTAAAAAATAATAATAATAATTGTTTTATTATTTACTTTTTAAAAAGAAACAAATAATAAAAATGGGGTTTTATTATTCATACATTTTCTACATCCACAATAACTTTCACAGAAAATTATAATTTAGTGATCAAAAAAAAAAATATTATCTTTATTTTTACAAAATAATAATCTAAACTTATTCATTCAAAAGATAACATAAAACGTGAAAAAAAAAAATTGGAAAAAATATGATAGTGATAAAACACTAGTAAAAATTTAATCTTTTTAACCCATGCCTTAAAATTTATTTTAGTCCAAGAACAAAAAAAAAAGCAGAAAGAAAAAGAACAGAAACCGACATGTGTTAACCAACTTATACGCTTGTAACAATGTTAAAAGAAAAAAAAAGATAAGTAATAAGGATAAAAAATATAAACCTTTCACTGTTTAAATTGTATAGACTGTGTTTATACTATAATTTCTTTACTAATAATTAAATATATATCATTTATTTTGTTGATATGAGAGATAATGACCTGGGCTAACTGATGAGTGCTGGTTCAGCACGAAATGCATCTTGGGTGTCATTTGTCTTTTATTACATCTTTATTTATATGAATTTGGAAAGAATTGGGGAAGTGTGGAGGTGTTTATTATATCTATAAAGATATTACATACGGGACAGAGAAAGATGAATAACTCCATGTGTGTAAATTTTAAAAAATCAGATATATTAATCTTTATCTGAGGTTTAAAGTTTATATCTGTGCTAGAGATAATCTCTAGTTTCGAAAATGATTAGTAATGATCATTAGTGTATTTATCTGAAATGGATGGCGTCAAAGTTGTGAGTGGAGGAAGTTTGATAATGGTAAATGAAAATGTAACAATATACTCTAGATCAATACTTTTCATATAATAAAGATGTATATTAGAGATTGTGACCTGGGCCAACTGATGAGTGCTGGTTCAGCATGAAATGCATCTTGGGGGGTCATTTGTCTTTTACTACATCTTTATTTATATGAATTTGAAAAGAATTGGGGAAGTGTGGAGGTGTTTATTATATCATTTATTTTATACACTTTAAAAAATAAAACCTTTTGAATAAATTAGTGATTATAAAAAGTAAGAAAGCAGTCATTCCTAAGCGACTTTGGCCATTCCAATTCCAGGAGATTAAAAAGGTAAATAAAATAAATTAGATAATGGCATCAGTAATGATTTGACAAATCAATTCACATGTAGAAAGTATTGGTGCATTATTATGTTTATATGATATTGGATGATGCTAACTTTTAATTGGTTCAGCAGCACACTATTTTCATAAAGACTTCCAACATCTTGTTTAATTGTAGTTATCCATTATATTCTATAATCAGCCATATAGAGAGTGAAATCTACAGGTGTTTTTTTACATACTCATACTTAAGACAATATTTCAAAGCGTATGTTGTACAGAAATTTGAAAAAAAATAAAATAAACTTGTTATTAAACACACAAAAATATGGATGTGTATGTGCACACATGCATATTAAAGGAAAGAACTTTTAAATAAGCATTGACTAAAAAAAGGGTAATAAATCAAAAGCAAATCCTTATATTTTCGTGACAGAACTCAACAAAGGTGTAACAGAATTCATTAATCATGCAACGCAGTCTTGAAAATGAAATGATTTGTCTGTTAATTGTTTCATACCTGCAAAGTATTTGTAAGGAGGAGTAGCCTTTACATCTGTTCAGATTATCTACCTAATTACTCAGTCTAAATCAATCTAACTTCAAATTTATAAAATGATTACAGCCAATAATCACAACACGGACTGGAACAATAAATTAACTCTTTTATACTTAAGTTCAAAAGCAAATGTAATCTAGCGTCGAATTTACTATAAGAAGAAATAAAAAATAATAATAGCCACCATTAACTATTAAAAAGCACAGACATTCCAAATGACGACTTCTCAGCAGAATTTATCATGAGTGCTTTATTTTACACAGTTGTTCCAGATCAATAATATGTGAATAAAAATTCATTTTAAAAATGTTTCAAAAATAACAAATAATAACACTAGATAGGAATAATATATATATACTTAATAGTTTATTTCTTGGGCAGTCATGTGATATCTGAAAGCCATAAACAACAACTTAAACTTCAGGCTTTAGTTTTGACTCTGGTTGCCATTCTTCCAATGTGCTAAACTATGTAGTGCAGTGGTATAAAAATTTATGCAAAAGTTACTGAAAAACTCTGTCAATAAGCAAAAACGTATAGAATGAGTCCTACAGTACTTTAGTTTGGATTATATAAAAATGTTCATTTTATTGACATGTTACAATACACAACATTAATTTTATATATTAACTGTTAATATTAATTTTATATATTAAATATTTAGATATTAACATAATTTCAGGACAATCATAAGCTATTACGAAATCACTAAAAACAATCAGAGAAAAAGACTGTCTCATATTTAATAATCCCTGAATATAAAATGAACCAACAGTTAATTAATCGATGTAAATATTAATTGTGGTAGCTCAAATGTTTTGAAATTTATGAGCAGAAGTTAGTGAAAAAAACCCAGTGAGTTATATGTAAACTAATGCAATTTAATCAAATAGTGTTTTCAGAACAGATGGACGTATTCTGCACTTTTTTGTTTATTGATGGAGTTGTATTAGTTTACATATAGCTTGCTGAGGATTTTCATGAACTTTGGCATAAATTTCATCTATATTTGGACTATCATAATTAATATTTAAATCATTAATAAAGTAAAATTAATTCTTCAAATCCCTTCTTATTTATATATAAATAAATAAAATGCAAGTAATATTTGACATAGAAATCAATTTGGCTTATTTATAAATAAAAGTTTTTACAACAAACTTCTTTAACAAAAATAACACCTTACTCATGTGACACTACTAAAGTGCAACTAATATAATACTAAATTATACTTTTTTTTTGAAAGCAGTTCTTGTCATTCTATTCCAGAGTAATTAATTATTAAGTTTAAGTAGTCAATGAGTATCAGATAGTATAGTACTATAATATTCTCATTACAAGACTGGTTGCCAGTGTTAAAAAAAATTTAGGATTCAAATTTGGAACTAATTTGCTTATACATTTGGCAGCCAACTTTTACTCCTTTATATTATTCAAACCAAAAAAACTCAAGTTTTAAACACAAGCATAATTACATGGATCTGATACCAGAGTAAATATTTTATGCTAATTGTAGGCCCATTTTACTCCTTGGCCAAAAAGGTTAATATCACAACAATATATCACATGACTTTCCTCTATTCTTCCAAAAGCAGTTTATTACAACTTACTCTACAACCATCCACTGCAAGCTTGAAGAATCAGTAGATATCAAGTGTATAATGCTATGATATCCTAAGGCCAGTTTCCGACTTCTGTCTTCATCATGTACTGATATTTTTCTACGTTTTTATATTTAAAAAAAGTTTAAAGTTTATTCTTATCTCAGAATGAGTATTATTAGTAAAATCAAAACAGTACCAATATTAAGTTGTGGCAACTTTGAAGAAATAATAAACTAAATAAAAAAATACAACAGAGATGTTATTTTTTTAACTGTTGCATTTTTTGTCTAGAAAAAATAATTTAGCTTTATAACACTAATATATTTTATTTTTTTCTTCTCAAATAAAAGAAAATACATCAAAGAATTTAAATTATCTCAAAATAACAAAACCAAATGTTATTAAGGTTTTCATTAGCTCTTCTGATGCCTATCAAGTTTTTAAATAGATTAGGGATTGAGAATGAAATAACATTCTAATTAAAAATTGAGAGAAAAAGTGTCGAATTTATTTTTTAAAAAAAGAATTTATTCTACATAAATAATTTTCAAAAATGGAAAAAAGTTTAAATAAACAATGATATATATAATAATCATATAAAAGCCCTTTTTAGAAAATATTAATTTTGAACTTTTCAGGGTGCTTCAACTAATTTACAATTATGATCTACATTGGAAACATAGTGACATCTATTTGTTTTATATAAAATTAACTACAACCTATTAAAACCATACAATATTTTTAGGACATAAAAAAACCCTGCTTAAATGTATATTATATAGCCTTCCTTCCATTCATGTAGCATTAGCCAATTATTAGTCAAATTAAATGATATTTTATATATGTTCATACAATTAAAATATAAGACCTTTAAATTATATATGAAACCAATTACCTTAATAATTTCAAAAACAATTGTATGAACATATATAAAATATCAATTAATTTGACTAATAATTGGCTAATGATAAATGAATAGAAGAGTTATATAATAGACATTTATACAGGAATTGTTTTATGCCTTAAAAATATTGTATGGCTTTAATAAGTTATAGTTAATTTTGAATAAAATAAATAGATGTCACTATGTATGCAAGGTAGTTTCATTAGCAACAAGGGAATATACATATAAATGGAGGAATGTGGGTGATTTAGTCTGCAGGTTATGTAAGGAAGGCATGGAAAATATTAGGCATTTGTAAATTGAATGTAAATGCTTATTAGCAGAAAGGTACAAATAATGAAGTTGTGAGAGAATAAATACAAAGTGATTATATAGACTGTTGGTTCTTAGTTTTTATGTTGTATGGAAAAGGTAAGGGGGATCTAGATATAAAGGCTATAGTGTGGACACATATACTGTAGAAATGGGATGAAGCAGAATAAAGAAGAATATGCGAAAAGCTTAGGGTGAGGAATGAAAAGAAAAGATAAGATGGCTAACAGGTTCCTCTGGGCATAGTGGCTGAGAGACTCCTTACTCCAATAAAAGAGAAGCCATAGTGCATCGCATCATAATTGTAAATTAGTTGAAACACATTGAAAAAGGCAAAAATTAATATTTTCTGAAAAGAGCTTTTGTGTGTATAATTATTATATAAATATTATTTCTGTTATATAAAGATATTTATATCATATCATTGATTTATATAAATAATCTTAAATGCTAGATTTAGCAATTTAATATTTTTTACTCTTTAACTTCCAGCAAAATCCATAGATATCTGCTTAAATTTACAGCTGTAAAAACTATCTTAATTGTAAAGTTTTATCTTTAGATCACAGGATTAAATGGATTTTATAGATTGCTGGAGTCTTATGTGTGTTATAATCTTTTCCCATAGGTAGGCTGGATTAACAATAGAAATGAAGTACTATAACCAAATAATAACACTAGATCAACATTGATAATACTATTTAATTTCTAATTCTCTAAACATTACCCATACTAGCATCTCAATTTTAAGTTTCATCACAAATTTTAAAGTACCATATCATTAGAATGCTGTATAAAACAAAAAAGAATACAGTCTTTCCCTGAAAGTTTGTGATGATGGTATTTTAGTTGTATTTATATATTGTATTACATCTATCATCTAATATAAGTATTGAATGTCTTTGGAAAAATTTAACTTTATTTAAATATTCCAAATACATTCAACTGTTACTAATCAGGAGATACCTCATAGATAAGCAAATAAATTTTTTACTGATTGTTGCCTTTAGCATGATGTCTCAGCATTACCCTAAAATTCAAAAATCTAAATTCATTAAGGTTTGAGTCCCATGCTAGTAATGTCACTGATTAGTGGGGGAAATAATACCTCTCAAAATCATGTGCCTATACTAACCTGTGTATTATTACTAACAATTGAATGTATTTGGAATATTTAAATAAAGTTACATTTTTCTAAAGACATCAATACTTATATTAGATGGTGGAAATAGTGCAATATAAATACAACACAACAAAAATGTCATCAAAGATGTATTTTTAGGTAAAAAAAAGTGTTGTCAAAATATAATAAAGGTTCAATCATATATATTAATGATGTTTCATTGGAATATTCATTATATAAAAATAAAAATCCAAAACGTAGGATAGAAAAGCATACACAAAGAATATTGCAAGCTAAATTGAATTACCCATTACACGTAAATGAAAGAAAAAGTGTTAAAAGCAATTTGTTTCTTTTAGAAAAGTTTAGTGGAAAAAATATAAAGAATTAATTAATTCCAATTAAGCCATATTATATTCTAAATTAAATTATCATTATATTTATTTTTTATAAGCAAGTAAACAATTCCTAAATTTCAACTTCTTTAAGTAATCTAATTATTTTTTATTTAGAACTCAAACTTCACTTTAAGGTAAATATTTAAAAAAATTCAAGATTTTTCAAAATAAAATCCAATAAGTACAATAATGTTGTATTGCTCCCCACCCCCACCCGCATTGTTGCAAATGCAATTTTCACAATAATATTCATCATCATCATCATCATCAACCATTATCAATCCACTGCAGGATGAAGGTCTCTCCAAGTTTAATCCATCTTCTCCGATCTTTAGCTTCTCTTCTCCACAACACCCCTGCACATTTTCTTATTTCATCCATCCATCTCTCCTGTGGTGTTTTTTTTTGTTTTTTTTAATTTTTTTGAATTTATTTAAAAAATTTTTTTTTTTTTTTTTTTTTTTTTTTTTATAAATATTGCCCCCCTCCCCCTTTTAACCTTTTTATTTTTTTTATAATGTTGGTAACAACTGTTTTTTTTTCTTTTCCCTTTTATTTTGTTTTTTTGTTTTTTTTTTTTTTTCCCCCCATATTCTTTCCTTCTTCTTTTTTGGGGGGTTTGGTTTTTTTTTTTTTTTTTTTTTTTGTGTAGTCATAAAAAAAAAGAAGTAAAAAAAATTTTTTAAAAAAAACCTTTTTTAAATAAATATATAATTTTTTTTTTATCAAATTTTTAAAAAAACACCAAATTTTTTTAATTTTTCTTTTTTTTTAATTAAATTTTAATTTTTTTATTTTTTTAAGATTAGTTTATATAAAATATAGATAAAATATTATGTATGTTTTATGCTAGAAAATGTATTTCTACATTAAAATTACTCTAAACGATATCTAACAGTAATTATTATCAATTATTAAAATGAACAATTTTTTTTTGTAAAAATTAGAATATTTTATTTCACTTTTCACTCAAGTTTTACACAGAAAATATTTGTTGGGGGGAAGGATCTTACTTTTCTAACAAAATAAATATTAATTTATGTAATAATTTATTTTCAAATACTTATTTAATAATGATATCGATATATTATAATTTGTAACACTTGTAAGTATATATTCATTTGCATAAGTATACATAAATATGACCAAGTTCTTCTAGAAAGTAATGATAATTTTATTTTTATAATAAAAATAATTTAAACTTTCTAAAAAATAAAGTTGAAATGTCTGCACATCAAACCATAATTATTATTTTTTTGTTTTTCTATAAAATATTATTAAGACTTCTTATCATTTAAAAAAAATTAAGCATCTATAAGATGACATATCATTTATCCATTATGTTTATTAAATTATAAATTTATTTTATTTAGGTTTCTGAAAGTAGATATAATATAGACATAGCCAATAATTTAATTTAATTGATTCCAAAATAAAACTGCACAGTTGGTAGAATATGAAAATATGGAATTCTTTTAGAGAATTTTACGTGAACAAATATGGTTGCTTATGTTTATTATTGATAAAATTGAGCATTGCAAAACTGGCTTATAATTCATCAATGGAGTTGAACTTTAATATAACAATGTCATTCCAGTCTGTCTCACAATTCCATCCTCTCTTGCTGTAACTATTATGCTGCTAAAGACAATCAGATTTTCTGAATAGATGGTATTTTGCCTCCCATGGAAACTATTACCAAAATATAAATACATAAAATTCTCACATATAATTTCTTTTTGGGGGACAACAGCATTTATACATATTAATTGATAAAATTGGAATTTAGCATTGGAGTGGAAGAAATAGTGCTTGAAAAGCATTGACTAGGCTAAAGTCATGTGATATATATATATATATATATATATCATCAGCTAATAATTTCTATATATATATATATATATATATATATATATATATAGTATTACTGTGCTTTATCCATAGTAATATTTAAATGCCTTATTTAAAGTTTTGTTAAAAAAATAAAAAAGGGATAAAATTTATTGTAATGTAAAAACATTAATAAGCTAGACTATACAAGTTAGGCCTAATTAATAACTTAGGCAGACTGGAAGCAATTATAATTGCCTATTATAAAATATCAGTAACACAAATATCATTGTAGCAGGCAACTTTAACAGTTGATATAAATAAATATCCATATAAGCTAAGAACTGGATAAGAATAGGAAGGAATTCAGCCCATATTCAGTAGAAAAAAATTAAAGCTAGTTAAAGTAAAATATTTTAAATTAATTCCATATGCCTTATTTTAAAGTTAAGATACAATGTAAGGCCTATCAAATCTAATCTTTATGTTTTAAAAAACTATTGACTAATTAATAAGTCTATTAATGACAAACTATTATTATTAAATTAATTATAACAATTAGTCAAATTATTTGTTTAATTAATGCTACTATGGGAATTAAAACAGTAAAGCTAGTTTATTAAAAAAATATATTGAAAATTAATTATTAGCTCTTAAATTAAATATTAGACAAATTAATTTTTTTTAAAAAATAAAAAATAATTTCCAGTGTGTGTGTGTTGGTTGAAATGTGTGCATAACATTTTTAAAATGCTATTTCTTAAAATTGAATTCAGTTTAAATCTATTTATTTATCTAATATTATAATCAGATTATTAGTTAAAAGTATTTAAAACAGATGAACATGTGAGCTTCTAATGGTAAAAATTAATAGTTTTCAAAAGTAATATAAAATAATTATCTCTTTATTTTATTGATTTTAAATAGGTTGAAAAAATTATATGAAAGTTATTAGAAATTTTCTCTAATTGTCATGTGGAATTTAAAACAGATTATTGTTAGATAATTTTACTTCCTAGTTCGTGGTTATGATGTAAGAAATTAATACTAGATTTCATAAAACAAAGGTTTGGCTAATCAACTGCCCATCAAAATATTGAACCTATAAATATCTAATATGCACTTCAAAAAAAAATTATTTTACTTTTCTTTTTCTTTGATTTCCTCAAATCACATCTAAAGAAGCTTGGCATTTATTTTTAAAAAAATTTAATTTAAAAGTGTTATTTCTTTTATAAATTTTTATTTTGCTAAACAGTAATGTTTAGATAAAAAGTTAAAGATACTGGGTTTCTATACTTAACCAGGTCAGGAGAATATTAAAAGCTAGCAAAGTTGCTAAATGAAAGTAGATGATGTCCACTTATTAATTGTTATAAAATGTGCAGAAACTATATACTCAGAAAGGAGAAAGCAAAAACAATATTTTTCCATATTAAAAACTGTTAAACTAACTTTAATGAAGTTATGTTTCAACTGACCATTGATAAGTTTTTAAAATTTCTTTTTATATTGGCAAAAAACTTTAAAGCCATTTATTAATTAATTCTGAAACTGATGTCAACCTCATTTAAAATGGAAAAAAAACTAACTCTTTCTCATTGTGAGAATGATAATTTAAATATAATTTAGAAAGTGATTTTTGTTTTCACCCTGCACTCGTTCCATTTTTAATGCAATATTATACATTAAAGGATAACTCTCCACAACATTGCCATATGGCAGTGCACTTCATTGCCAGATGATAGTGCACTTAATCCTTATTTTCAGATCATTTTTGACCATAAGTTTGGCCCCATGTTGGGTGCCAAACTGTACCCTTGGAAGAGATGAAGAAATAAAACAAACATCAGCTAGGCAAACTCAAACATTACCAGATGATCAGGGAAATATAGGCTAAATATAATATTAAAAATAACCCTAAGTTTAGATACTTAAATACATGGCTGTCAATCGAGACAACACATTATGCCAGCCAAACTGTAGCCTTGGAAGATATGGTAATAATCAAAGGCTAACTAATCAGCCAATAATAAAATTATTAGATTAAGCTCAATGGGTTAAATAATTATATTTTTTACTGAGGCATGTGCCAAAATAAAGGAAGCTACAATAATTATAGATGTTCATTATCAAAATAAATAAATAAATTAAGATGAGGAGAAACCTCACTCACTCATGTACAAGATTTTAAATCAAACAAACTCCCCAACATTTGAAGCACATCTCCCAAACAGCAAGGATATGATATAAATCTTGTGTGATAATGAAAGAATTTCTTTTATTATTCCCCTCCAAAATATCTTATAACAAATATTAGTCACCAAATAAATCTTATTGTCATGATCCAATCCAAAACAAATCTTATAAACAAGATTTGTATCATGTTCTCACATATTATATAATCTGATCCATTGATGCCACTTTAATGATATTTGGCAAAATAAATATGATTTGAATAATCATAAAAATAAAGTGATAGTCTCAGAGTTCTTATTATAATAATATCTATTACTAATTATGCTATCATGCTGTTGAATAACTGAATGGGATGATTTGTATCATACCCTTGCTGTTTGGAAGATGTGCTTCAAATATTGGGGAGTTTGTTTGATTTAAAATCTTGTACACGAGCAAGTTAGGTTTTTTCTCTTCTTAATTTATTTATTTTGATAACGAACTTCTGTCATTATCATAGCTCACTTCTCTGACATATGTCAGAAGCAAAACAATTATAATTATTTAACCCACTGAGCTTAATCTAATAATTTAATTATTAGATGATTAGTTAGTCTTTGATTATTACCATATCTTCCATGGTTACAGTATGGCTGGTCCAATATGTTATGTCAATAAATGGCCATTGATTTAAACATCTAATCTTAGTGTTACTTTTAATATTATATTTAATCAATATTTCCCTGATCAGTTGGTAGTGTTTGAGTTTGCCTAGCTGATGTTTGTTTTATTTCCTCTCTTCCAAGGATGCAATATATATATATGGACTTGAACTCAGACTTTCAAACTCCCCATAGCTATCCAATTTATCTTATATAACTAATACACATGACCACATAGATAAGAAAAAGATAAATGATCTCCAATATATGTATTTTTGCTGAACCAATACTCATCAGTTGGTCCAGGTCACCATCTCCCACAATGCTATGAATGTATTTATATGTGGGAGATGATCTGGACCAACCAATGAGTACTGGTTCAGCACAAAATATGAATATTGGCAATCATTTATCTTTTTCATATGTATGTCATCATGTGTATCAGTTGTATAAGATGGATTGAATGGCTATGGAAAGTTTGAAAGTTCTTTGTTCAAGTCTCATATAATTACATTAAGTTTAGTATAGACAATATACATATATTTAAATACTATATATATATTGATCTTTTAAATTAGGCATAATCATACTTAACTTTGTTTTCTAAGAATATTCTTTAATGCTTGCTTCAATTTAAATTAAAGATTTAGCATCTTCTAGTTTCAATTATGATGATTATCTTGCTGTTTCATCTTATTGGATACAAAAAATTTTCCAGCGAGTATTTACTGCGGATTTTCTTCATTATAATGTATCAATCTTTTTTTTAATAATGTTTATAAATAAATGACATACACATTAAAAGAGTACAAACAATAATGTAAAAATGTAAAAAAGATATCATTGTTGATATGTCTCATAATATTGTGTAGGTAATTTAAAAAAAATAATTGACATGTAAGAATTTGTTTCTGCTTTACAAACACTTGGCAACTTTCCACATTATTGTCATCATTATTTTCAACCATTTTCAATTCACTGCTCGATGAATATCTTTCCAGTTCAGTTTCTCCAATCCTCAGCCTCTTTATATTTTAAATGGAAATTTTTTAAAAAAAGTTAAAAGAATAAACCTGTAAACCTGAAGCTTATGATCTGGAAAAATAATTAAACTTTGTCATTACATCATCTAATATCTCATTATCAATTATATTAGCTTCCTATTGAGCATGTCACTTTCAATTATCTCTAGAAGAAACAACAGAATTATGCAGGAAAGCCCTATAATCATGTTGCCTGTTGACAAAGGCAAAACTACAATTCTATGGATACTGATTATATAACAGTAAAATAAAAGAATTTTTCATTGCAAATGAATAAAAAGAAATCTATACCAGTTATTTTTTTAAAAAAAGCTACAAGAATTATTCAGAAGGCATTGCAAGTATTTCACTGATTCTAAAAAATATATATATAAACTTCATATATGATAATATGTTGGTCTATTTCCACCATCTATCAGTAAATGTTGAATTTATAAAAAATTGTAAACCTTACTTAAACTTTGCAAATACAAACAACTTGTTAGTAATAACAGACAAATAGACAACACAGGTTAGTAATTGCACAACATTTTGGATAGTATTAATCTCCACTCTTCTTCAGATGTGGCTGGCCTGACCAGTAATAATATTAGCATAAGAGTTGAATTTACACCTTTACATTCTCAAATATCTAATTTTTAAGACAACACTCTAACCAGCTGAGCTATCCTGTCAAAAACATTGCCTTAAAAGTTCAACATTTGAGAATCTAAAGGTGTAAGTTTGACTCCTATGCTAATATTGTCGCTAGTCAGACCAGCAAAGAAAAGTGGTGAATAATATTAGTCAAAAGATTGTGTAATTACTTATCTATTCGTATGTTAATACTAACAAGTTGTTTGTACTTGCAAAGTTTAAATAAAGTTTAATTTTTTTTATAAATTCAACATTTACTGATAGAAGATGGAAATAGTCCAATATATTATCACATCTAATATGCCATAATCACAAACCATCAGGAAAATATGATGAATATCATATTTCAACAAAATTATGAAATTTTAGGTTACTTACAGAATCTAAAATCTGTAAGAACTTATACTTCTTTAATAGCTATTATTAGTGCTAAAAATTCATCATGTCAAAATTTATCAAGATTTATTCTCAAGATTCATAGTTCTACACTGTTCAAAAAACAGTACTTCATCAGAGATTCTAAATACTTTGTGAAGTTAATGGGGGAAAATAAAATTTTAGCATTTTTGATGTGGAAAATTTATTCAAGAATGTATCTAGCAATGAAGGTATTACAGATAGGACAGAGAAATGTGAATAATTTTGTATGTGTATGTTTAAATTTTAAAATACCAGATATATTAATCTTTAACTGAGATTTAAAATTTATATCTGGGCTAGAGACAATCTCTAGTTGAATAAATGATTAGCCATAATCATTATTGTGTTTATCTAGAGGGGATAGTGTCAATGTTGTGGGTGGAATAAGTTTGACAGTTGTAATTTAAAATGTAACAATTAAATAATCAAATGGTTTCCTACTAAATGTAACATTTGGTTCCAAGCCATGGTGCAAGTACCAACATCCATGGATAGTTAATCAGTTTTCTAAATATTTGAATATATTCATTGATTTTCAAGTGTTCTGCAAACACAATTTATTTACATTTATAAAAATATGTTCAACAACTGAAACATACAGGCTTATTATATACCTGTGTCTATATATGTAATATATAGGGTATATGAGCACAGATTTTCACATGATCCACTACTCTCCACACTATATCATAACACTGATACACTTGAACACATATATGTGAAAATCTGTGCTCATATACCCTATATATTACATATAAAAATATGTTCAGTAGTTTCCTACTATCAAATACTAAAATTTGTGGATTGAATGCTTTTTAACATGCTTATATATGTGTGTAAATATGAACTGCATATATATGTTGAAAAATTGCATAGCACGCATACACACAGGTATGTGTATGTACTGCATATGCTTTCTAAATTAAAATGTTTATATGTAGAAAATTAGAAATTAATATTTAAAAAAAAATTTTTAATTGTTAATTACTAAATTCACAAACATGGAATATGCAAATAGAAAATGACTATTATATTTCAATTGGAATCATTAATGTTTTAAAAAAATTAATTATGAATTATATATTAAATATTTACATCTATAAATATTGTGTCAGTTGTTTGAATATTTATTTACCATCAATATTTAGACTCTGTACTTTTAAGATAGTTTTCATTTAGTAGCCATTGCAAAGAAACTACAAATTAATTTTATTCAATGGAAATTTACCAGATATTTTGAGAAATTTGTCTAGATATTTTATAAGAGTTAAAATTTCTTGAAACATGCCTTAGCAATTTTTATCTTAGCTAGGTACTTAGAAATCATTATATTAAGATATAGTTATATGTTTGTTTGGGTTTTTTTTAATAAAATATAGAATTTTATTCTGAAATTTGGTTAGATTACTTCCATCTCTTAAATATATATTTTTTTAATTCAAACTTTATTTACACTTTTTAAAATACATTCAATTTTGAAATAACACACAGAACACAATACTTTTAAGTGATATTATCCCTTCTTTTCCATGAGTTTGTGACCTAACTAATGACAATTAATACAGGAAATAAATCAGCAAATACTGAATTTGAGGATGCCACTCTAACCAATCATTTTTTAGAGGTCCTCCTAATTTTTTCTTCTTTTTTAAATTCTAAGAAGGAAAAAATTAATAAGTCCTTTATAGATAAACATAAAATTTCTTTTGATTGAATATTCTAGTTAATTAGAGTATCAACTTAAATTCAGTATTCACAAATCTAAAGGTTACTGTCAGGCCAAAAAGACTTTAAGAAAAGAATGTTATATTACTCAAAACATTTTTTCTACTAATCTGCCTTTTATTAGTAACAGTTGAACATATTTACAAAAAAATATAAAGATAAATACTTAAAATAAAAATAAAATAAAAAATATTTACAAAAAAAAAAAAAATAGTTTTAATTTTTCTAAAAACATTTAATAGTTCAAACAGATGATGGCAATATATATCAAATAATTGTTGAATGCTGTCAATAATAGAACTAGCATTAATACTGTTTGGTGTTTAGCTAATGAAACTGCTCAGCTAGAAATTCATATCCTATATGAAAGTTATTTTCATCAGTTGATTGACTTTTAACATGGTTTATTACTGGAGATAAGACCAATTGTTCTCATTATGTGTTTAATGATACTTTATCAATTATAAAATATTGATGGGGAAACATCACATTTAAAAATTTGTCTATCATTTAGTGCTCGAACATCACAACTTTTTCAAAAACTAACCTATAATAAATAGAAAGTTTTTTATATTGGTATTAGATCTATTGTCGTGAATTATAAGTTCAGTATTAATATAAACACCTAATATTTTTTTAATTTATATATATAATTATATTTAATGATTCGTTTTTGTGTACACTTTTTTCTTACAAATATTACTTTTATTTATTATGGAACGTTCGATAAGTACTATTTCATTTTCTTAATAATAATAGTACTAATTATTATTTTTAACAAAAGTGTTATTAATTTCTTTTTCTTTCTTTTTTTTTTTTGAAAATTGACGTGAAAAACTCTAAAAATCTTTTTCAATTTTCTTTTTTTTCCTCTTCTCTTTCTCTTTTTAAATAAAAAATAAATTAGTTTTCCGAATTTTTAAAGCAATGTTGTTTTTCTCGGTGCTGACAATGAATTATTAACACTCATTAGAAGAAAGCTTCAAATTTCTTCAATTTGCATTTTAAATTAAAAATAAATAATTGATCAAAATTGAAACTAGAATAAGGTAAATGGAATTTATAATTATGGAATCTTTTAAAGAATATAATAAATAATATAGAATTAGTTCCTTGTTCAAAATGTAAATATTGGTCTGTCTTTTGGGTTTTGTTTTTTTTTAATAAAATAGTTTGATAAAATTGAAGTTTTTTTTTAAAGAAAATTTAATTAGAACTGTTTGCATCATATTTAATAGTTCAATTACGTAAAATAATTTGAAATGTTTTGAGAATGTCATGTGAAAAGCACATTAAAGAATACTGTATAACATTAACTTTAATGTGACACAATTTTCAATTGAAGATCTAATTAAAAATCTCATTTTTTATTACTATAAATAAATAACCTTTAAAGATATTTTTAATTACTAAATTTCATGTATGAGCATAAAAAAAAAGATTATATTAACTAGACAATGTAACATTTTTAATGACAGATTATAATTTACTGCTAGGATGAAAATAAAATACATTTATTTATTTATTTATTTGAACGTATAAAGATTTTGTTATCATTGAACATAAAGGCACTTTATGTCTATACATTCCACATTTATAAGTGATAAAAGTACATATATATATATATAAATGATCAATCGTTTGTCAAGCGTTTGTGGCCGAGTGGTTAGCACAGCCGCCTTACAAGCAGTTGCCCCGGGATCGCTTCCCGACTGATGCTTTGACATATGAAAAAAAAAAGATCAATGATTTCTTTTTCTTTTTAATGAAAGTATTTACAGTCTATTACAGATCAAAGTCTGAAAATAAACTTTTGTTTTTATTCAAAAGTTTATTTAAAAAAAACAATAATCGTTTTTTTTTTTTTTAGTGATTATAATTTTCTTTCAAATGTATTTAATTATGATTGCTCATATAGAGTTTCTCTTTCATTTACATTGTTTGTTTCATGATTTTCCTCATAACTTTTCAATCCAATTGAATAAATATATAAACTCTTACTGCTGTGATATATCACATTGGTCTTTTATAAAACTTTTCTATAAAAAATTAAACAGAAATTCAAATGGAGATATGATGTTAGTGCATGCTTACCATGTTTGTAATAATGCTTCATCGAGTAGTCATCCAAAGAATGTACCAACATAGTAAAATCAAATTGTTGGTGGAGATGAAATAATATCTATGACTTTTAACCTCTTGCATGTGAATGTTGCTAATCAGGGGTGATAATGGTAAACCAATATTAAGTCTTTCATTTTATTAAAGTGTCTCATTATTCTGTCATTAGCCAGAGTTGTTAGGCTTGCATATTTTATAAATGTAAATTAATGTATTTGCATAAAACCCTAGAATGATGGATGAATATTTTCAAAGTTTCAAAAATTAGATAACTGGTGGTAGGATATTCATAAGATTATTTTAGATATTCTATTAAAAATGTAAAAAATAAAAAAAAAGGTTTATTAATATTTTGCCCATATGTAGCTTTATAAGCCAACGAGTGTGTGATTACAGAAGAAAAACAACTAGCAATTTTATCTAAAGTTAAAAGTAAAATGAATTTGAAATGACAAGATTAAGAACATTTATGATAAGATAATATGACAATAGAATATAATATTACTATCAAGCAATAACCCATAATCACCATGAACAACATCAGAGGTAGTTATACTTGCTAAACCCTTAATATAATTTGTTCTCATATCCTCAAATATTTAGAAGTTCTTCATAAATTCTATTGATCTTTTTATATCAGTGAGATTAATAATGGCCCAAAAAAAATTAAATATATATTAAAAATTAAAAAGAGAGATAAGAAGATCTTATGAAAACAAGAAGGAAAGTATTCATGAATATTTGAAGAACAAAAAGAAAATAAAATGTTATTTTTTGAACGAGGGTGATTATTAAATGTACCTAAGCCATTTTTATACATGTTACTCTGTTGTTTTGTTTATTAACCTTTTAACCGCTAATTATATTATTGGTTGTATGAGGTAAAAATCAAATCTTTTAATTGGCCAACTCACAAACTGAAGACAAAGCCTATTGTTAAAACATATTCGCCTATAATATTAAATTCAACTCAGATACGTTTATAAAAAGTATATTACTAATTTTTCAGGTTATGAAGAGAACGAAAGTTCTTTCAAAAATAAATTGCTATTTATTTATTCTAAAATATTCAATTCCGGCAACATAAAAGCTATAATATAAACAAAAAGGTCGACTTTTACGTTATAGAAAAGTAAATATTTCTTTTTACTAATTCTTCAATATTTTTACAAAAGTCTTCGATATTTTTTGAAAATAATTTTGTTTTTTTAGTATTCTCTCTGAAAATAATTTTAATTTCTCAAATATACTTTTATAATACTTTAAAATCATATTCAAAATGAAAATCTCAGCGTTTTTCTTTATTTTCTTTGATCAGGCGGTTTTTTTGTTCTTTCCAGCCAATCAGAATGTCTTTTTCGGCTGAGAGCTTGCTAAGAACCAATCACAAATAATGTTCTTTCTTTGTTTAGGTTTAAATGCGTTTTTTTTTATTTTTTACTTGTAAAATAAGTCGGAAGAGGGTACCATCTTACAGAACTTTTAAAAACCTCTTCAAAACCTATCGAACGAATTTTTTAGCATAAGAATCGGCTGAGTTAGAGTGACATCAGATGTCTACGAGGAGCCTCATAAAAAACAGTCTTTTGGTTAAAATATTAAATTTTTATAAAAATATGCATAAAAGTAAAATATATACTTTACATAAAAATATTTTTAAAAAGTGCTGCTCAGAAAAAATTACAAATATTTCATGATTAAACAATAAAAATTAAGGTACTTTTAAAAGTAAACAAATAAAAAAATAATTGAAGTAATATCCATCACAATAATAAATTGCTTGTAAATAAACTGCATGCATAAAAATACAACAATTACTCACCAATCACAATGAAAGACAAGAAGAAACACTTACCTAGAGAAAAAAAAATACACAATTAAAATAATATAAATTCAAATTAATCTAATATATAATATAAATAATATATGTTAGTAAAATGGAAGTAACTACCTTCCACTGAATTATGGGACAGCAAAAATGACAAAAAGACAGAATGATACCCTTATAAGTTGTTGTTTTTTGTAGTTTTGACATTATATGGTGAATTTTGTTTAATGCTAAATAGTCTGAAATGTTTTTTGACATCATATAATTTGGTAGGAGGTAATTACTCCTATTTCAATTACCGATATTTAAAGTTATGATTAATCACTATTATTATTATTATATGTAAGTAATAGTAAATTTAGTAATAACAGAAGATCAGCCATCACAGTATGATATTGCAAAAGCAGATCTCATTATAGTAATGTCTTTACTTGAATAATTATTAATTACCATACACTTCATTGCATTTAAATTCTTCATCTTGAATCCCAAATATTCACTGATAAAAGTAAAAGTCAGAAATTGATTGAGCTTGAGAATTTAAATATAATACAGGGGTCTAATAAACACTGGCTACACAAATTAACAATAAAAGGCATTATAGTTGAAAGCTGTTTTTCTTTTAGTAAATCTACTATTTAAAATGCTAATTTTCATTTCACACATGTTGTAGAACAAAAATACTAAGCCACTTAAACTCTCATTTGATTAAAAGAGATTTTAACTGCAGATAAGGGAATTGCATAATGACAGATTGGAAAAGTCCTCTGCAATTTAATGGAATGATAGGAAGATGGACAAAGATAAAGAATATGTGAACAATTCTCAATTAACACAGTTCAAGCTAATTGAATGGTACTGCTAAATGCTTAATTAGTAGCCAAGGTGTTAGAACATCACATAATTTATTAACAATTAACCATATGATTGCTTATTTATAAATCAGTAAAAAAAATATTACAGCCCTTACAAGGATTCTCCTTCCATCATTTATTATGTATCATAATTTATCATCTAGACTTAAAAACTATTAGGATAAAATATGGCAAGTAACAATAAAATGTTAATAAAAGTATAATCAAGCATTATTATCAGTCGTATTACATTATACATGTATCATATAGCATTATAATAGATTTAAAACTGCATTAAAACATAACAGAAACATCTAAAACATTTATTTTTTATTTCTATAAAAATATTAATTTGATGAAACATTACAGAAAAAAGTCTGTCCATACCTATAAAACTAATCACTGTTGTGTGTGATTTAAAATAGTGGAAGAGAAAGGGAATCATGAGATAAAGATTCTGAATTAACCTGCAACTTTGGTGCTTGAACATCATACCTTATGTATATATATTTCTCTCTATATATATAATAAAATCAAAAGTTTATACTGTATATTTCTTAAACAAAAAACTAAAAAAAAATATGTTTCTCTCCCCCTTTTAATTCTCAGAAATGATAAGATTACTATATATCATTCTCACATTTTAAAACTTAAACTGTAAACCTGGTTTCAATTAAAGTTTAAATAAAATGAAAAAGACAAATGTCAGAATTGATTCATTATTTCATCACTGATACATTTTAATTAGAACACCAGTCATTTGAAGCAAGCAATCAATTTTCTTGATAAAATGATAAGAATTATGACTTATTAATTATGCAGAAATTTGGTTCAAACCAAGATTTCTGTCAAATCATAATTTTAATTTACTAAAACTGATGAAAAAAGATGGTTTTGATAATTTTAATATAAATTAAACTGCACAATCAATTAATGTCACCGTCCTACATGTGTGAGTATAAAGAATTGCATTATATTTATATTTAGAATGCATTCTCTTTATTATTGTAAAACATAGTAGTCCATGACATTGAAGCTGTGACACAGATAATAAACTATATCGATGATAGCAAACCGTATTACAATATGCATTTTAAATATGCACATATACATAAATATGTGCATACTGTATATTCATATCAAAAATAAAAATGTGTTCAAAATATATATATATATGAAAATAGAACAGAGGTGATCAAATTCTATCTAGCTTTGAAATAAACAAGCAAATCTACGACATTATATTTAACAACTGAGACACACTGACTTATTATATACCCGTGTTTATATATGTAACATTAAAGTATGAGTTTTAGCTATCTTAATATATATCTGAGCACTTATAGCATATATGTGTAGAGATGGTAATCTGGACCAACTGATGATTGCTGGTTTAGCATAAAATATGTATATTGGTGATTATTTATCTTTTCAACATGTATGTGTTCAAGTGTATCAGTGTTATTAGATAGTGTGGAGAGTGATGGGTCATGTGAAAGTCTGTGCTCATATACCCTACATATCACATTATATTTAGCAAACTAAAGAATATAATAGATTAGTTGTTGTTTTTTCATATGTCAAATGCATTGACCGGGAAGTGAACCTGGGCCAGCTGCTTAGAAGGCAGCTATGCTAATCACTAGGCCACCAACACTTGAATAGACTATCTAGTTTTTATATTTTTAATGTGTTTTTTTTAAAAGGCATATGGCTTTATTAACTGGGAAATTCATAAGAAGTTCAAGCACTATCCTGGGATCTTCTGACCCCAAATTTGGCACTACCAACTGTGAAAAAACTGCACAGAGCACCAAATGTGTTGAAACTTCATAACAAATTTAATATTTATGCTAGATGTAAATATGGCAGATCAGTTATAAAATCATAACTTATTAAGCACAAATAAGTTGCTGACTTTATTCTTTGCATAATTAAGTATAATTTCAATATTAATTCCATTCAAAAATTTCAACATGTTTGGTAAATTTAGCTTTATTTATATTGAAAAATGTGATGAATACATAGTCCATTCTATTCTTTAGTTTTTTAAACAATGCAGTGGTTTGTTTAATTATTTCTCAACTAGATAGAGTTTGATTACCTCTGCTCTGATTTCGTATATATATAATAGATAAAAAGTAAATACTGCTTAATGCTATACTAGTAATTATAAATAAAATAGAACTCCATATAACATTACAATACTAGGCTTAAAAACAAATTTTTTTGTCAAGCATTGTTAGCCGAGAGATCAGCGCAGCTGCTTTGCAAGCAAGCAGTTGGTTGCAGATGATTGTTGCAGGTTTGCCTCCCGGCCGATGCTATGACATATAGAAAAAAAAGAAATTTTTTTTTTTACTAAAATTCCTCCACTACCATGGTTTATATTAACAAACAGTAGACTTTTTCAAATAAAATTCAACTAAGTATATCACATATGTATACAAAACAAAATAGCCTTCCCATTATTTACTTTAAACCCAACTTTCTGTAACATCAAATGAAGTTGGATTTTGCAGTGAATGATGAGAAGGTTATTTTGTTTTGTTCATATATGCTGTATGTTTAGTTGAATTTCACTTGAAAAGATCTATGTTAATAGATGAAGCCATAGTTGTAGAAAAAATTTAATAAAATTTTGGGTTCTTTTAGCTAGTATCGTAATGTTATATGAATTTCTATTTTATATTTAATAGATGTATATAGTTATTATTAAATGACATGCGTGTTTACATACAATATATGCATTGTAAATTAAAATATTATAAAAAAAAAATTAAAATTTATTTCTTTTTTTATTTCTACTTGTTTTATTTATTTATTTAATATTTTTTTGAATCATAAATAACTAAATTCGCAGACATGGATTTGGTAAAACTAGTAAGAGAGGGCTACTGCAAATAGATAGTAATACTGTATTAAATTTATTGTTAATGATCAACCCATTTTGTGCGTCGTCATAAACTAGAATTTATTATTCTTAATATAAAAAGTATAATTTCTACTGAAAGACTTCTTTACAAATTGAAAAGATTACAAAAATTCAATCAGATTACTGCTGACATTTTCATTATAAAACTAATTACAAACAATATCCATCTTTATTCATCTATAATATATATCAACAGTTCTGAAATCATAATCCATGGATAAATGGATATTTAAACAGGCTTAAAAATGTTATAAACAGTTAAAATATAAAGAAAGAAGGAAGGGAAGAGAAGAAAGAAAAGCAAATCAAATACAAAAATTATTGCTTGATTTTAAAAAATGAATTCAGCATTTTAGAGTTTCAAATCTTAAGTTTTGGTATTTATTGACTTTGATAACTTATAGATTAATGTATCTTTAAATATGATGTCTACTTTACATTTAAAAATAAAAGAAACTAATTTCACAAAATAGAAGCTCGCGTTATTATATATATAATATGATAAAAAAAACCGTAAAAAGATTGATAAACACTTATATATATATAAAATAGCAGATAAATGAAAAAATAAAAAGTGATAAACAATCTTAATAAAAATAATAACATATGAAAAGAATTAAAGACTCAAAAAGTTATAATTCCCAGACAGATAAAAAAAAATGGAAAAATGAATTGTTTCTTTCTGGAAGCAATATTTTTAAAAAAATATTCTTTTAAATAAATATTAAAAAATACTTTTTTCTTTAAATGTGTTTACTGTTGCATTTTAACAACAAACAATAGATAGTATTAGTCTTTTTTTTAGTTGTTGTTGCTGTTGTTATGATAAATAATATAACTACAACATCCTCTCCATCCATAATTTGCAGATCTGTTGTTTCTATTAACTGCTATTCAAAATAGTAAATAAAATATGAAAACAAATTTGAATCAGGAATACAAGCAGATGAAAAATGTTGGAGATGCTAAAAATAAAGTTTGGTGAAATTAAAAGTGATATAAACACATACAAGAACAGTGTAATAGAAGAGCAATGGGAATATATAACTAAGAAGAAATACAGTAAAAGATTAATAAATTAAAGTAAAAAACCATGGCAAATGATTTAATTCCACCATCTGCTTATATACTAATAGATTATACCTTAAAACAAACAATATGGAAATATTTTAATCAGATGTGTTACGAAAAGATTATTCAGACACTGATCATGGAGGATCTGAGACATATTCCAATTGAGAATATTGATTCAAAGATACTAGGTAAAATATTGCTTAAAAAAAAGACACTATATCAGTTGATAGATGTTAAAATTTCATCTGCGCACCATTATAAAAGGGAGAAGGGCAGTGAATGCAGTAATGAAAATCCAGAAAGCAATAAAGTATACTAAAGAATTAAAATTGACACAATATTATGCTATACAAATAGACTTTAAGTCAACCTTTGATTTAATAGATTGATCATATCAGCTAAAAGCATTAAATCAATTAATGCCTGAACACAAATTTTTACTTCAGGAAATTGAAAATAATATAAAAAATAGAATATCAATAAAACAAATTTATGAGAAACTCCACCTTTTTTGTTCTGAGCACAGGAATTCCACAGAGCTCATCATATACCACACTTCTCTTTGCTATTTATATAGACCCTTTGATAAAAAAAAAAAAAGAGAGGGGCAAGTACCCAGTTTTTATCTACCTCATCTGTATGTGAAGATTGCAGTAACTCCTTTTATAGATGATTAATAATAATAGTACAGAATATTTATAATTTTAAGACTGTCATGAATATATTGAAAAATTTCCAAAGGAATATAGGATCTTATAATCAACCAATGAAATGTGCTGCATGGTAACTAGCTAAAGGTAAAAAAATACTGTGCAATTATTAAGCAATGCCATCAGTTTTTTGGGGAATCCTCTTACATATGTCAAAAACTAGTATGAACAATTATTTAAATAGAATAATAATTGAGAAAATTAAAGCAAAAATTAAAAACTTTTCATTGATAAGATGAAGTTGCAAAGGCAAAAATATTTAATGCTATAGTAACAAGCATTTTGTGATATTATACTCCCTGATTAAATTTATACAATATAACAATAAACAAAATAAATCAGATAGCAAAGAAATATATTTGGAGAAAAGCTTCACACCTGCTGTTAATTTCATACTACAATTACCAATTAATCAGAGAGGTTTTAACCTTATAGAACCAAGATTATATGTATCTTACATTAAAGCAAGAACCTACATTAATATGTTTCAAAGCCAATGTTTTCATCCACTAGAATTGGATGTAAATATAATTAATGAAATGGGAAAGAAAGAATATCCTTTTAGGAAGATTTATTCATAGCATATAAAGAATTGCAAGAGGACTTAAATCTAACCAGTTTGATCAACATCAGATATAAGGATCTGAAATGACAAATAAATATGGAGGCATACTCATAAGTGGAAGTGCCAAGAATGAAGGTATTGAAAAATTTCCAGATAATATGCGCCTCAATCTTATATGAAATTTATTTTCAAATTATTGAATGGCATACTATCAACAACAACATACTTAAATAGAAGACTAAATATGAATTTGGAAAATTTATGTACATTTTGTAGGACCAGAGAGGAGACTTTTTTATAAAGAATGCAATGCATGTAAACAGATTTTTAAAAAAATCCATACTCCAATTATGAATTTGAAAAGTTTAATGATACAAGATATAAAAACTTTTCATTGGCATAATGCAATGATTTTGGTGCACAATTTAAATATAATAGGATCAATAAGGTGTGGTATGATATTTGACAATAAAAAGTACAACTGGCTAAAAAAATTAAAAAAGAATGGGATAAATATTTTAACCAATGCTTAAGTTACCTAGCAAAAAGGGTGATGGAAATGATTTGGGCAAGCACAGAATCCACATTGTGTGAAATATTGGAATAAAATTCTTATTTAATTAAAAGTAGTCACTCAAAAAGTGAAAAACATAAGGTCATGAGTGCGAAATGAGTATTGAAGAAAGTGAAATGCAAAAATTGTATGTAAATAATTGTATATACAAAGAGAAAAAAAGTGTAAATATTTTAAATTTTTTTTTCTCGTTTCTGTTAATAAAGATATTACTTAAAATAAAATAAAAAATTATTTAAAAAATCAGAAATTAATATTAAAAAAATTAATTTACTGGATTTTTTTAATTTTTTTCTTTCTAATGTATGTGCAATACAAATACATATGTATATGTGCACACATGTGTGGGTGCTTGTGTTAACACAGCATGGTTTGGAATCAAATGACATGGTTATGGAAGAAGTATTGCATACTACTTTAAAATGTACCATTAAATAAAGTTTATAAAAATAAAAAAACATTCCAATCATCGATATTAAAAGAAATATGTAATAAAATATTAATTTAAAAAAAAAACCCAGAGAAAATAAGTTAGCAGAAATTTAATTCATTGTTAAATTAAAAGGCTAACATTGTGATTCTGAAAATAATTATATAAAAATAAGGATACATTTTAAAGCAAAAAAAAATTACTGTTTAATTAAAAATAACAAATAGATGATAAAAATTGGAAATAAAAATGGGCAATTATTAATAAATATTAAAAGAGATATTAAAGAAAAATATATTTGAAAAACAAATGCAAAACAGGAAAAAGTACAAAATATAATTTTTTTTTAAAAAAAAGCAATGTAGGAATAAAAAATATATATGAAATAGATGTGTTTGTAAGTTTACATTAACTTGTTTAATTTAATATATATATATCCCATTGCACAGCATTATCTAATGCTTTGGTTATTCAGTTTAAATTTATTCTTTTGCAGTTATTTATACTTTTACCAGTTTTATATTCATCTGATGGGCAATTGTGAAATAGCAAAAGTTATTGTTCTAATTATACTTAAAAATACAAGCATAATTCATATAATCAAAGTTTAAATGTAATTATGGAGGATTTGAACACAGTCCTTCAAGCACCTTCAGCTAGCCACTCTATCTCATATATGATACATATGACCACACACATGTGAAAAAGATGAATGATCTCCAATATATGTATTTCATTCTGAACTAGCACTTCATCATCTCCCATATATATATATAATTGTTCCTCAATTTACATTAAGATGTTCTGATATATATTTTAGTCTACTATTTATTTATTTTTTTACATATTTAGAAAGTTGAAATATTATTTGTAAGAACGATTTTTATCTTCAAACTTATACTTCTAAAAATAAAGTTAATTCATTAAAATAAAAAGTTTCAAAATTTAACACATTTGGACATTAGGAGCTATCCAAAAAATGTGTATAATGAAAGTGTTAATAATGAAAAGACTCAGAATAGTAATGAAATTTCAAGTAAAATGTTAAAATCATTATAGATTTTTTGCTACCTGATATATCTAAATTATAGATTTTTTTTTAAAATAACAGTTATAAATAGAAAGATAAGAAGGATTGTTATAAAATACAACAGAAAGTTAATTATTCAAAAATACAAAAACAAAACAATCACACAAAAAGTAACTATGTCATAAAACTTGTCTCTAAAGCAGATTAAATTTTTTTTAATAAAGTTAGGTTAAAAGTTGCAATTGTTATTTTGAAAATTACTGTCAAAAAAAATATTTGATGTTTTATAAAATTATTATTTGTCATTTATTTTTAAAAAAACCTCTTAATCTTTTTACAATTTTACTGGATTAATATTATCTTTAGCAAATGTAAAAACAAACCTGAATTTCTCCTGTGATATCATTTAGTCATTAAAAAAAAATGTATGAGGTACTTTTGACAAAGAATGAAGAAATGAGTATTTACTTTCATTTCTATAACAACGAATTCAATGGGGGAGGGGGGGCTGACAGGACTTATTCTTTTTTTTTTGTATTTAAAAATCATTAACAATGTAAATTCTTTAGAAAATATTAATATGCATGGATATTTCTTCATTCTATACTCTAGCGCCATCTATTGTAAGATTGAATTATCACTAATTGCCAGATAATGGAACAATTTAATATCCATCCTCAGATCAGTTTTAGCTTTTGTTTTCATTTATGATGACTTGTGATCCAAAGCTGAAACAATGCTATTATGCCTGATTCATAACTACTATAATTTATCCAGCTCTGAATTCCAGGTCTCATTGATAACAGCAAAAGCAAGAAATTGATATGTGAGATTGAAGGTGGTCTATAATCTAGTAATCACTAATAACTCAAGCTTGTAATAAATAACACTAGAATGCAGAATGGGAAAATGATCTTGTTAATAAGATAAGCTTGACAGTCAAGAGTGGGTTCATTGATAACTAATGAATAATATTTCTTAAAATGGCCACTAATAAAAGATAAAATTTTGCACCCAATTCTGAAAACAAATAGAAATTTAAAAGTGCCTAAATTCTGAAGCATACATAAAATTAGATTAAATAATATTTTAATTTTTTTTTTTTAAATAATGCTTTTATGTAAACAGCCAACTAAAAAGTAGAATTAACAAAGTAATCAGACTAATAAAGTAATCTGATAAAAACATGTATATCATTTAGCAAAAGCATTACAGGTTATAAAAATCAAAAAGACTTCAAATGTTTTATGAAATGACACACATTTTTAGTTTATTAGTCTGATTAATTTGTTTATTTTCTACTTTTAAGACAGTTGTTTACATAAAAGCATATTTAAAAAAAAATTTTTTTTTTTTAGTTATAAATAAAACACAATTTCAATTTAAATAAAATCATTTTTTTCATCAGTATCTTTTTATTATGTTTCTTATTCTCTCTACAAGATATATTTACCTGCTGTCAACAATTTTGATGGTACCACTTCTTTGTTTTGATTTTGAAAATTAAAACATATAATTCTCTAACATTTTTTTACAATCACAAAATATTTATTAAATATTAATTATTTCAAAAGAATAATTTATATTTTAGTAAAAAAAAACGTTTACTTTTAATTAATTAAATATGAGCTATGCCAATATTAACAAAATGTTATTTTATAAACGTAATCAATAAAGAATGGTGATCATGTAATGTTTAGTTTTTAGCAAACATAATCAGTTATTAAGGATTTTTCCTGGGAAATATAAGTATGTGAGTTAGAGTTTTAAATAGGAGCAGATTTGTTTTCGTTGTTAAAAATTCAAGAATGTGGACATCCTGTCAGAAACACTGACAAAGCAAGTTAATACAAAAGTATTTAAAAATGTGAAATTTCATTTGAAAATTTGAAAAATTTTACCCAAACAGAAAAAAGTAAAATATAGACATAGAAATAAAATTAAACCATATAATTTTAAATTTTTCATCAATTCATAATATTTGAGACTTAGGCCTTGTGAATTTAATACAGCAATAGAAAAGTGAACTCAAAGTTGAAGGTACTAACATCAATTCTCATATTAATAACATAAATGAAAAAAAAACTTGGTTTAACTGATTGAAACTATGCAATGTCCAATCTGACATA
Source organism: Epiperipatus broadwayi (assembly GCA_028023455.1). Classification (NCBI taxonomy): domain Eukaryota; kingdom Metazoa; phylum Onychophora; class Udeonychophora; order Euonychophora; family Peripatidae; genus Epiperipatus; species Epiperipatus broadwayi. Next base: position 1,894,849 of record JAQFVV010000219.1, on the reverse strand, counting down.
GAGTGGTTGAATATTACATGATTTCCAGAGTATTTTTCTATATGATTACTTTATACAAACAATTTCACTACTTAATGACATCATTCTGAATTTGAATATTAGAATTTTTTTTTTTTTAAAATGCAAGAAATTGCAAACTATCAATGATAATCAAGTATTATCTTTTGATCACAATATGCAAATGACCTATGCAAATTAACTATTTCACAAAAGTTAGTATGTCTGCTGCTCATTCTATTAAATTTAAAATTTCTTTGTTTTCATTTTAAAATTGCAAAAAAGCCAAATAGCCAATGCATGTGTTCCTACCATCATTTTCTGTGGTAATAATATGTTAAAATCAGACAAAAATATAATTTATTAATTTTTCAAGTAATAAATCCATTTAATTTTTTTTTCTGCTCAATTTATTATATTGTATGAAGAAAACAAATGCATAAATGTTTTAGTGGCAAAATGTAATTAGAAAATGGATTCAATATACTTTGAAGATTTTGCAATTTCAAGGTTTTCATCGCAAAAATAAATGTAAAGCTGTATATTATATATAAATATTCAATTTTAGATTTTTTTTATTAATTTGATTATTAATTTAAATGTGTTTATTAGTGTATTTGTCTTTGTACTAATGTGTATGTGTAGTATATAAATAACATTTGTAAATTAGGTGATTATGAACAAAGTAATTTTGGAGCTCTGATCCAAGTTTGAGGCAACCTTATTTTATAAACACAATGACTCTCAAAAGGTTTCATAATTTATTAGCATGTCTGTATTTGTATTAGTGTGTACTAACATGTCTGTTTGTATAACAAGTAATGATTTTAACAGCATCTATAAAATGAGGCTACTATAGAGCAGTGCAATGTAAATTTTAAGGCTGTTTATCAGATGCGCAGAAAGATTGCAGTTGATGAAGCAATGACAAAATTTCTGGCATAGTACCATGTGGCAATATAAACTTTTAAAATCAATAAAAAGAGATTTCAAGTGGTGTGTGTGTGTGATGATAGCTACAATGGTTATGTATATCACATGGAATTTTATATAGACAAAGAATCAAATCCAGATTATTGTCTATGCCTTGGTTCTTATGCCATGGAGTCAGTAGTTTTGCCATATTTTGCATCATCATTATTTTCAAGTCTACAGCTAGCAAATGAGCTACATGTAAACAAATTATATCTCTGCACAAAAAATATAAAATGAAGAGAGGAGACTCATTTTATCATTGATAAAGGCAGTGACCTTCAATTTCTAATTTTGAATAGATAAGAAGCCAATTGCTATAATTATAAATGCATATCCACCTTCTGGAAATAATTTATTTTATATTTTATGATGAAGAATCTTTTTTTTATAGATATCTTGAGATTTTTTAACTTCCAGGATATAAGAAAATATGACAAATTCTTATGGTTCTTTTTTTCTAAGTTCTGAAGCTATGGGTTATCTCAGGTAAGAACTATTATAAATGGTTTGATTAAGAATTTTGTGAGGAATACAAAGAAATTATCAATGAAAATGTCATTTTAAATTTAGTTAAGGAGAAATTAGAAATTATAAACAAACAATAAAATAATAATTTTTTCAGATAGTAAAATTTCTTTTTTTTCTTACTCTTTTAATGGTGATCACTAATTTTCTTAGTCTTATTTTTTTCCTTAGTTTTTCTATTTTCTGTCAATATATAACATTTTGCTCTAACATTATTAAAACTGAAGTTATTGTGAAAACTGGTCTCAAATCAATTTTTTAAAAATTCAAAATGGTGCTAAACATTGTAAAACAGTTAAAAAATGTATTTACATTTTCCAAATTCTTGATGGATAACCAATAATCTAATTGACATGTGCTATATCTGGGAGCAATTCCTACACTACCAAATATGCATAGGTTTATATAAAATTCACCTGGTAACAATAATACTACTGCAGCAACTTAGGTTTAGGATTTAGTAGATTATTAATACAATCATTATATACATTTTAATTACAGATATATTCATATTAATAATTTATAAAAAGCATATATATTTTCATACCCAAAGGCATTCTCAAATAATAATGAAGATCAGAGTGACTTGTTTAGTTCCTAAACTTGCTTTGCCATACTCGGAGGCAATCTTCTCCACAGTATTAGCCATCAAGGACAATACATGATGATGTCCAGCATTATTGTTGTTGCAAGTATATCTGCATGCTTGTAACTTCCATGAGCCAGTGTTCCATGGGTTTTCTATAAACCAATCTTTCACTATTAATAATTCTGTTCTAAACATCACATGATGACCATCTAAGTGCGGTGCTCTTAGATCCAAGGCTCCTCACTGATGAAAGCCACAAGCTAGAAACTAGTCTGGGGATATTGGATGACTAGGCACTAGATAGGGATTTTATGCACAAATTTTCTTGCATCCATTCATTACTCCTGCATTTATAATTAATCTTTTAGCAATATTAATTATTTTACCTATTGCTTCAATCAATTTTAATTTTACTTTTTACTTAAATTTAATCTACTTATTTTTAAATTTTAATTGTATACAGATTTCACATGCACGCGTATATATAACACAAATGTTTAGAACTGTTTTTTTAGCTATATATGTGTTCTTATTAATTATACATGAATAAATTGGTATGTTATTAATTTGTATATTATTATTAAGATATGTCGCATGGCTATATATTAATATAGAGAATGAAGAGATGGCAAACTATTAGATAAAAAATAATAATCACTTAGTCATATTATCCTATGACCTGGACACTTAAATTTGCCTTCCTATCAAAAACATATTAACATGTAGATACATAAATTCAGAATTTTTAAATTTGTTAAGATTTATTTTTATGTTTAATATTTTATAATAGGTAAATAAATGCTTTGAAATAAAACACAATAGCATTTAAAGTCTTTGTAATTAAAGAATATATATTAAAACATAATAACATTTGAAGCCTTTGTAACTTAAAAATATATTTTAAAAAATAAAAAAAATCTAATCTAATTATGTAAAACAAATTACTTGAAAATTTGAAATAAAAACATTATTAATTAACTTTTATTAAAAATACGTCTTTTAAAATAGCCATTGTAAACACATTTTTGTATAAGCAAAATGTATAATGAATATATTTTTTCGACGTTAAAAATAACGTTAATTTTATTGCGTAAACATGGAAAGATTGTTGGTTAGAATAATTTTACACCAATAAATAATAATAAAAAAGAGATATAGCAGGGAAATTGATACAATGAATCAAATCCAGTTATTGTTTAAAAATTACATTATTCATTTTTTTTTTTTTTGTTCCCTGAAAAGTAAAAAACTGAATAGACTTCAGTTTTGAAAATCTAATATTTACCACAGCGATGTTAAGTAAAATATATACAGTGAGAATTAAATTATCAACAAGAGTGGCAGGAGTGGCTATGGAATAATAAGATAGTAAAATATTGATTTATTGGGAAATAGTCTTTTAAAAGTGAACAAGCAAATGTTCCAAATTAACTGTGGGAAATAATAATGACGCTGCAAACAACACCTATAAATAAGACTGTCAGATGAATTGATTGAAGAAAAGTTTGCTTCAATAGAGATAATTACAAAGTTTAAAAAGTAAACGATTATGTCAAAACCTTAAACAGAAACATTATAATTTATCAATGGAAAGATTAATTGTAATTTACAATAGTATATCTTAACAAGTCTTCTACTTAAAATTTATTCCAATCAGAGATACGTAAATAGCTTTAACAAGCCTGACAATTTTTCCATGTACATACTTGACAAATAAAAAAACGTCAAAAAATTGCTTCTACATGGCAGTGTTTATAAATAATTATGACAATTCTATTAATATGTAACAAATATTGCTTGGGTCATATATGCAGAGATAGAGTGGCAATCTCTGGGTGCAGGGTCCATGGATTATGACTTACCATTTCTGTTGCTCAAACTTCTTATAAACTTCTGAGCAGTAAAGCATTCAATTATGTATTTACTATATTGTCTATGATTATAATAATTGTACAATTAATTATTGAAGAAAATCAGACATTCAAATAGTAAGTTGAGAACAATAATTCTTTTAAAATATAATTGAACAATTTATTGCTCAGGGATTCATAAGAAAGTCAAGCACTGAAAGTGTTAGAGCTGTGCTGTAATATATAAACATTAAACTCCAAAGCTTGCCATTGCATGGAGTTTTTATTTTACTTTCATCAATTGGAAATCAATTTATGAATCTTTAATTCATTTTGCTAATGCACTGAAAGAAAAGGACGTGTGGTTAAAGTATTGCATGCTCAATGCTATGATAAAAAGTTTAAAATTCAATAGGATAGACCTTTTCTTTCATCAAATAGTACATAATTTTAAATTTGAGCAATCAAGACAACAAGATAGGGTGATCAGTTATAATTATGTCTACAACCTGGGTTCAAATTTAAACCTGATTTTTTTTCCACTTTTTATTTTTGGGAATTACTTTTCTGATAACTGTTTTATATCTAATTCAGATGAATATTAAATAATGGTCAGTAAAATGTTTTTTGCGATGAAAACTGCTCAAACCATTACTGTATGGATATCTCCATCATTGTTTTTCTATGTCTGGCTACATATGCCCTGAAATGGACTATTTAATTGCTGCTTTTATCTTTTTGTATACATATTGAGACAAAAAATATCTTCAATTGAATATTGAACTTTAAACTACTGCACGCATTTATAAAATAATAAAAACAGCAACTGCTTTGCCTCTCAAAGACTTTAAAAGACAGAAATTAATGACACTAATCTTCTGGCAATCAACTTTAGGACTATAAATAACTTATAGATTTCAAAAATTAGGTTAGAGGAGAGGTCAGCAAACTTTTTAATATGAAAAACCATTTTATTTATATCTCTCTCCTTTCCCCCATTTAAGAGCCACACTGAAAAAGGTATCTCCTCCCATCTCATTAAAAAGGCACAAAGATAAAAAAATATATTCAAAAATACATTTAAACATTTATTTTAGTAATAGAACAGAATAAAATGTGTATACATCTTAAGGAAAATAAAAATTCTCTTAAAAATAAATAAATAAAAATAAAAAATTAATTTTGATAGATTGATTTATTCACAAATTTATATATTTAAATAATCATTATATACAATAATTACTATTCTATAATAAGGCTGAATTCAAGAAACCATATTGTAATATGCATTTTTTTTGTTTCCTAGAGTCATTAAAATACTTATTTACAAACTGCATGAAGAAATAAAAAATATGTTTGTTTTTATCATGAAAAAAAATGAGAATGGGATCAAAGAGACATATTTGCCTTGAGAGTCATAATTTGCTGACCCATGGATTAAAGAATTTAATTAGCACTGCATCCAAGTGCCCATTGCTGTTAATGAAGATGTCAAAATCCATACCAGTCATTGGAATTTCCTGTGATACTTGACTTTTAGGTTTATATATGACATTTGTAGAAAAAGACAGCCAATCTTGATTTGTGTTTTAAATATATTTATAAAAAATAAAAAAAATACATAATCATAATATGACGCAGCTTTACTACTTGTAAAAAAGTGGTTAACATAATTTACAATCTTTACATAAATGTTAAATTATCAGAGGTGAAGTTATGGACTCTTAGCACTCAAGAACATTATGATTAATGGACAATAGAGATAATTTGTTCATTCAATGGTTATAAATAAAAGCTAAATTCTCACAATTAAAAAGACTACAAATTTGATGATTAAAAATAAATAATGGTTGCTTTCTACTATAAAAAAAATAATAATAATAATTAGTAGCAAAATAAAACATTGTAATGGATTATTTCCATCATCTAATACTAATTGTTAAATGATTTTTAGAAAAATGTAACCATTATCAAACTTTTCAAATACATTCAACTGTTAGTAATAGCACACAGACTAGTGTATAATGCAACAATTTGACTGCTATTGTTCTCTTTTCTTCAGGTATTGCTGAACTGATCAGTGACAGTACTAATGAGGAAATCAAATCTGTGATTTTATAATTTGCAGACAGTGGTTTTAAAGATAACACTCTAACCAATTAGAAATTAAACTGAGAGACTGCAAACCTCTCACACTTATTAGCCAATCAAGTGTTATTAATAGTGATCAAATCATAAATACAAGACGGTCCACCCTCCTCTTTACTTGTCTTTCTATATATCCAAGCCAGTCTGTCTTGTATTTACGATTTGATCGCTATTAATAACATCTGATTGGCTAATAAGCGCGAGAGGTTCGCAGTCTCTCAGTTTAATTTCAAATACTGTTCGCACTTTATAAATTAAATATTATCTAACCAATTAGGCTATTCTGTCAAAGACAATAGTCAGGAAAAAATAAATATACTTATTTATGAGGATCTTCCTGATTTGTCCTCTTTTTTTAAGGACAGGTTTAATGAGTGGTTTCCAAAAATTATGAATTACCCCAGTAGTACAAACTTATAAGATTGTTACTGTTATTATGTGATGAAAGTTTTTGAGGAAAACTTAAAATAGCTACTCATAAGACAAAAGCAAACAATCCCATAAATCAATTTAGTATCGTAACTCACAATATTTGAAAACCACTCATTAGCTTGCTGTTAAGAAAAAAATAGAAAGATGAGGAGAACCCTAGATATAAAATTTCTACTGGCTATTATCTTTACAGAAAAGCCTATCTGGTTAGACCATTGCCTTACATTTAATATTCAAGAGTCTAAAAATTCTAGATTTGATTGCTTCACTAATATTATGACACTGATCATAACAAAAATGCCTAAAGAAGAAGAAAAAAAGAATATCACTTAAAATGTTGTGATATATAGAGTAAGTTAAAAACAAACTCTTATGAAGCTTCAAAATACCCTCAACCTCAGACCGCAGTTTCTGCCTCTAGCATCATCAGTGAGGTGCTAGGGAATAAAAATACTAGAACTAGTCCAGCATTTTATCAATGCCTAACTATTGAGATGTCTGAAAGTTTCAGATTTTCTTCTCAATAGTTAGGCATTGATAAAATGCAAACCGCGGTCTGAGGTTGAGGGTATTTTTGAAGCTTCATAAGAGTTTGTTTTTAACTTACTCTATATATAACATTTGTAAATAGGAGCTTTATTAAAATTAGGTCATCTGACTTGATTTTTTATCAATTTAATTTTAGTTTTTTGCTATTAATGCTTTGGCGATTTTATATTGCTAGAGCTATTAATATATGGTGTATCTGAACTTAGTTCAGTCCCATACTGCTATTTGAGTTAGATAGCTGGATTTTTGGACATTTAAATGTCTGAAAGTTTCAGATTTTCTTCTCAATAGTTAGGCATTGATAAAATGCTGGACTAGTTCTAGTATTTTTATTCCCTAGCACCTCACTGATGATGCTAGAGGCAGAAACCGCGGTCTGAGGTTGAGGGTATTTTGAAGCTTCATAAGAGTTTGTTTTTAACTTACTCTATATATAACATTTGTAAATAGGAGCTTTATTAAAATTAGGTCATCTGACTTGATTTTTTATCAATTTAATGTTGTGATATAAACTAATCTATGTATTAGTTCTTACAGTTGAATGAATTTCAAAAGTTTAAATATAGTTTGAATTTTTTAAAAAACATTTAACAATTAATATTAGATGATGTAAAAATTCAATATATAAATACGATTACAATACTATCATCAAAACAAAAACAATCTATATGATTTACATTAACAACAGTAATCTGTTTTATACTCTAGATTCATCTATATAAGCACAAGAAATTAATAGATATTAGATGATAATAATGATAAAACAATCTAGGAATGGTTTTCTTTACTTTCAGATCTATGTCAATAAGAACTGAAGTATACACATCAAAAGCACAATCAACTTCTATTATATTATTAAAGCTAACGACTTAAAATTTCAAACAGACTATGGCTTTCTAACTAAGCTGTAAAAAAAACTAAGCTTATTATTACTTTGAACATCATATTAAAAGTACAGGCATTTCCTAGACGTATATTTGCCATTCAGTATTAAAAAGCTAATAGCCAACAGCTAATACAGGAATCTGATTGTCATTAATACCCGATAATTACAGGTTATTAATACTCACATATTTATGACTTTAGAGTGGACTGATATTTCAGGTAATACAATTTTAATATAAACAGTCTCCTTGCAAAAAATTCAGAAAACAACATACTATTAAGAACACTAAAATATATCATATCTAATCTATTATTAAAACTATATAGCTATATATACAATTTGGCTTGGGTTCAGTGTATTAAGACTTCTTAAATTTCAAGTCAATAATTTAAATAGCATAAATGAAATAATTTGCTGGGTAGTTATGTGCAATGGAATGCTTCACATTAATAAATAATCAGATTTCAAACTGGAAATCAAATTGCAATTTTCATTGACTAATTATGGCAATAGAAAATTATGGCTATAAACATAATATAATAATTATTATACCAAATAAATAAATTTGACGCCTCTAGAAAAGTTATATTATTTCTTTTTTTTATAGCTGCCTTTATTCAGGGATTATTCATTAATAAACACTATTGCATTTACTATCAAAAGTTTTAAGTTTTAAAAGAATTTTATTTAGGAAGAATATTGATTTTTATACATTCACTTCTTAAAGTACATTGAATAAACAGGAGTCTATAATGTTAACAATTGGGATGATAGTGGATGATTTGTCGAGACATTAATCTTGGGTATAAAATTAATCCTGTGGTTTACAGATCGTTGTCATCAGCTATCTGGAAATTTTTTGGCGGCTTTGGAATTTGGAATAGATTCCAGGTTTCATCAAATAGAAACCTGGAGGAAAAGGCCATGTCTTTATGCTTTATTTTCTTTAAAAGAGATATGAATAAACTGACTGGGTCTGGCAAAGGAGTTGTGGAGACTAATTTGCATCTTACATTTCAGATAGAATGAATGAGATATACTGACATTCTTATAATTGGAAACAGCTAGCTTTGTAGAGATTCTTTTAAAGAGAAGATTCTGTAATAATCAATTTTTGTGTTTTGGAAGATCAAAAGTTTGATATTTCCAAATCCGGTACATGAATGAACTATGTGGACAAATGTATCACCATGCCTCTTGCAGATTGGGCAGGTAGGGTCAATGTTGTTAAAAAACCTCTTGTGGTGGAGGAACCAGTTGGTAGGCATGGATCCCAGATTTACTTTTACTAGGTAGTTTAAAAATTTAGGCTCTAAAGCGAAGAACTTGAAAATAAAAGTAATTATATGATTAGTGATGCCAAGAATTGGGGTAATTGAGCTAATTTTAGGGTTGATTCTACTGTGAGCTTCCCAGATGGTGATTTTTGTATTATATGAATTTTGTAAAGATGTGCAACAAAAAACTAAATTAAGTTCTTTTGTATTTTTATAATATAAACTAGCTAAACTACCTTTAACCTAAATATCTCTAATTCAAAAATTTCAATCTTCCAGATAAAATTATAAAGTATTGTATTGTTTTGAATTATCGTTTTAATGACAACTATATAAAAATTTTGTGTTGACATAAATATAAGCAAATACCATATTTTAAAGTATATATTTATTAATAAAATGAAATTGTATGGTATACCAAAGCAATTTCAATATATAGAAACTAAAGATAGTAAAATTATTACGCATTTATATTTTCGCCAATTTTAGTTTATGCGTTTTATTGTTGAAATCAAAAATGTCATAAATTCAAAAGACCCGGAATAAGAGTTTTAGATTTCTGGTTGCCTGTGTGTAACTAAAACTTTATATCTGTAGTAAATAATATGAATATAGTTTTATTCTTGTTATAACAAATAAATGCTCAGCTAATAAAACTGTTAAATAGAAATATAGCTTTTCTGTCTAAGCGTTCAAAACGATTATATATATATATATATTACAAGAAATTAGTAGTTTATTTTAAAAATAATCCAATTAGGCTATACAAATATCATGACATAATGCTAAATATGTTTAATAGTCATGCCTATCTATGATAGGAGTTTAAATCTTGCAGCTTGATTTTTTTTAATTCTCCAAACAGATTTAAACTTTTTTTTTACAGGAAGTAAGCCCACACCTAAAACAATTATTCATTAAGTGATTTGTGTCAAAGTTGTGAGGGCAGTATATTTGACACTTATCAAATAAACTGTAATATTTACTGAGGCTATAACCTCGATAATATGCGTATAAAGCGTAAGCTTGTGGTTAAAACACCTGTAGAGGTCCCTACTATCGCATTTTATACGCATATTATCGAGGTTATAGCCTCAGTAAATATTACTACGTAATGTGTGTTTAATAAATTTATAATTACAAATAAACTGTAGTAATTTGCTATCTATATATATATATACTGAACAATGATAAAGATATGGGTAAAAAATTGTGATAGGGGGTCAACTAATGAGTGCTGATTCAGCAATAAAGGTGCATCTTGGGGATCATAGATCTTTTTCAAATGACTTTAGTCATATGTTTATTATTACATTCTTCCACAAGGTATTAAAAGTAAGTAGAAACCAGTCCATACCTTGCATGAGAGTGATGTAATGAAAATTACAGTACAGAAATATTATTCATTATTGGATAATCTATAGTCTAATGAATGACTAATCAAAATGATTAATAAACTATTCTACATTATCTAGCATGGAAACCACTGTTTTTGGCTAGAGAATAAAATGAAGACTGCTAAAACCCCTCATTACCTGGCAGTTGAAAAATATAATGAGTATGTCTTTTATAAAGGCGGAAGGGGCTAGTGGACTATTTAACTGATATTTTAATGCACTGTGTAATGTTTTTAATTTATATTAATTAGAATTACCTCTATTTTTTTTTTTGATTTTCATTTTATTTACACTTTAATCATTCTATATCGATTAGTAATGTTTTTTTTTTTTTCACTCAAGTATTGATTTTTTTTTTTAAAAAAATTATATATATGTCACAATTAGTAACTGGTGTAACAGCATGCTATGACTATGAACTGAGTTCAAATTAAGAAATAAACTTGCAATATTTATAGGCAATCAACTTAATTTTATCTATCCACTATAACATTGAGTACAATATATTGCATTGATTTTTTTTCTCTGTGTAATGGTTAGTCTTGTATAATATTACTATATGCCTGTGCTCAAGTTACTTATTACACAGCAATTTAGAATAAATTAAATTTAGATTAAAAATAATGATTTGACAAAATTTCATTTTAACACCAAACTTAAATTTGCTAAAAAAAAAAAAAAAGCATTACAAAGCATCGGAAAATATTCTAGGATATATCAGTAATTTTGTTTAATAATTCTTTTCTTTTTTCTTTTATTTCTAAGAAATCGTAGAATTTACTATTTGGTTTCCATTGATATGCACACAGTGATTCATACTAGGATCATTTTACTTTGCAAATAAGAACTCTTACATTTGTTCTCAAATATTTTTAAAAGAATTCTCACTGGCAAAATTTCACTCTTTTTTCCCCCTTCAGTTAGACAAACTTTTCAAACAAACAAGAACCCTGTTTCATTTATCTAAAACTTGATTAAATATCTCAACCAATAATCAATAAAACTAAATTTGACAACAATAATAAGCAGTTAGAATGTAAAATTAATTTAAATTATGTCACAGTGAAACCAGTTTTAAAAAATCAATGAAATTAATAATTCACAAAAGATATTTACGAAATGAAATATTTATTAACCAATTGATATATTAGCATAAAAATTCAATTTTCGATAAATTATTACTAGTTGTTCTTTATTAAATAAATAAAATAATGATTTGTATTTTTTTTCTAATCCACTGACCATTATATAATACACTTATGAGATAGATGATAATTGAACATCATTAATCCAGAAGTTGCTGTTTCCATGTCTTTCCTGATTAACTTTTCCAAACTTAAAAAGACCATGCAGTATATCTGTCTTTTAGTAGATAGCTTAGGATACATATTGTAAAGATTAGCCAGTTCAACCATTAAAATGTGTGAATTTAAATTTTAAAAAAAGAAAATGGAAAAGAAAGGGGAGAAAAAATTATTAGTTACCTTAATTTAAAAAAAACAAATGCCTTATAATTTCCTTTACATATTCCCAATTTAATTATGTAAATTTTTTTTTCATGCATGCTTCAATATACATTTTAAAATGAAACATTTCAATTTCGACTAATATATTTATATTTGTATTATGAATGCAATACAGATTTAGAAATAAAGACAACTGAATTATTTTAAATTTCTATTAGTAATCATTTTATTTGTAAAGATAACTAAAGATGTGTGTGTGTGAATAATTTGAAAAGGAAATGGAGAAATGATTTATATTTTTTTTACATAAATTTATTTAAGGTTTATTTATTGTAAATTATTAGACTTTTAATATTTAATGCTTATTTCTGGATGCTGGAATATTGTAAAAGATTATCATCTGGTATGTGTGTAAATCTTATTGTTAATAATAGGAAAGTTGATACGAGATACAAGAAGCCAGATATTCAAAAAAATACTGTGGTACTACTGACACAATAAAAAGGAAATAAATAAAAGTTTTGAAAAGAGATTTTGATTATTATTATTATTATATTCTTGTTTTGCTTATACTTCCAACTGAATTAGGAACGTTTTATTTGTTTGTTTTTGCTTTACTATCATTGACACTAAAGAAAAATTCATTTTAATGCATAAACAAATTATAGAAATGCATTAATTAATAAAAGGTTGAGTGGTTCCTATGTTTCATTAAACTCTTTCTTTGTTATCTGCCAAATTCCATGGCCATAAAATCATAAAAACAAAAGTGTACATAGAGGAAAAAAATATAATAAATAATAAATCCCTGGGAAAAAAAGATATCAACATCAAGACGCACCTGTTGGTCGAGAGGTCAGTGCGACTGCCTTGCACTTGCAGGCAGTTGCCCGGGTTGCGGGTTCGCGTCCCGGCCGATGCTATGACCCTTAAAAAAAATAAGTATTCTAAAAGAAGTAAACCTTTAATTAAAGATGCTTAACATTAAAACTATGCATCATATGTGCAATATTTCTTTCAGCAATCCTATTACCCTATCTTCACATTGAAATCATTGAAGAACCAAGTTTGAAGATAAAAATGTAGACTTTTAAAATTATTCAGAACTTTTAATAAAAAAAAGAAAAAGATCAAAATTGGTTATTCTTAATACTTAATTTTATATATATGTTCTGATTTATTTATTTTTTAGCATTCTCCATTGAAATTTAGAAATGAAGAATAGGTATTTAATTTATTATTTATGTGATATACATTATTTATAGAGGACACCTATTGGTAAACATGAAGTTATCAGGTCACAACAAAATTTGAATTTTGTTTCAAATTTTTCTCACCAGAGTATTTTTTGTCCATTGTAGTTTTCGTTTATAGAAAAGATAAAATTCGCAAAGCAAATTCCTATAGGTAAGATTGGAATAAAGTATTGCTAGTAGTGTGAAATTATTACATTGTCATGGGGCACTTTTTACAAGTTTATCAAAGTTGCAAGATGTGGCTTTCAAATAGTTTTTTTTTAGTTTTCAGATGTAGTCCATAAAATGAATCCTGTAAATGGTAATGTAGTTGTAGTTCCAGAAATGTTGTTACATGCTGCAGATATTTGCATAGAAAATTGGACTTCGTGGCTGTTGATGGATGAACTTCAAACTCCAGAGTTAGCAATGAAGTGGTTAGAAAGAAGGAGTCTGCTTAAGAATAGTACCCTATGCCAGCAATGCGGCATGCAATGTTCTCTGATCAGACAGCAAGAATGTGGAGATGGTCACAGGTGGCAATGCAGATTATGTTGCCACCGGGTATCCATCAGAAAGGGTTTTTTTAAAAGCCATTTGTCCCTAAAAACAATTATGCTTATATTATATTATTGGTCACATAATTTAACACAGTGTTTTATTGCTCACGAGACAAGTGTAAGTTGTCACACTATAATAGACTGGGCAAATTTTTGCTGCGAAGAGTGCACAACATATTTTCAGCGACATCCAAGGCAGGTTGGTGGACAATAATTATGAATGTTGGTAGAATAAATTGATATTATTTTAATAAATTATTTTTTATTATATAATCATTTATTAATTATTTTTTTATATTATAATTTTATGCCGCCGTGTATTTGATATTTCACAATAAATTTTTAAATAATTTGACAAGAAACACTCTGGTGAAAAAAATTTGAACTACAAAATTTTGTCATGACCTAGTAACTTCACATTTGCCCACATATTTGTCTAATTGTGTAAATGAGGTGAATTTAAGTATGCATCGAAACATCATATTGATAAAGGCTACCCAAATTATTAAACTATTATTGTTATTAATATATTTATATTTTTTTACTTGTGATAATTTATTTAATCATCGGAAATGTTTTAAAGGTGAATTAATTTTGTTTTAGTTTTTCTTGAATTGTAATGATAAATATAGGATTCTATACATTGGGAAGAAGTCATTTATGAATATATATTCAAAAATGAGTGGCACTTTAGAATTACATTGTGGTATTTATTTATTGGATCCTTTTTAAATATAAATGAAGTTGAGTTGTCTTATGAATTTATATAGAAATACTCATGTCTTAGTTAAGTATTTTGCCACTAGATAAAAAAGGGATCTGTCATGTGTATATTTCACATTTAGTTATTTGTAAGAAGAATGTTGGAGAAGAATAAATATATTTTAACATAGGAAGAATTTCATATAATTTGAGAAGTAATAATTATTCACCAGAAAAAAAAAGCATATTCCTATTATCTCAAGTAATTAAATTATTAATGAAATAATATATTATATTATTTATTTACATAGCATTTATTAATATTTAATAACAAATAAAGTTTATAATCCAAGTGTGGTATTTCTAAATTATTCTGGAAATATTTATAACAGAGTTGCTATTATTATTGTTGTCATTTTTTTTATGGATGTAAATAAAATATGAATTTATTTTTTTATAAAAAAAAAAATGACTTCATATATTTTTTTAAATTTATGATTACACCACACAGTACTGTTGGGTCACACAATTATAATAAATAACATATACAATTTATTGTTCTTTATTTTTATTACTTTTTATTCATTATATCTTGAAATAATATTTGGATTTACTTTAATTTAATGAACAGGCCCATTATTGAATATTAGCAAAGATTAATTTATTAAAATAGATTATTTATTCATCCAAAATGTAATTCAGATTCAATAAAATGCCTCTTTGCTTCTGAATTATATTTAGTTAATATTATGTCTCATCAATATATTTCATATTATTTAGTTCTAAAATTAGAAATTCATAACATAGAATTATAAAACTGAAATCTTTCATTATTTACTGTTACATTTCTAACTTGCTCAAATTTGAGAGGTATCAAGAGGACTTCCTCCTCTTTCACTTTCTTATCAATACAATATTGAAACAGTAAGATTCGTATTCGAATCTTAAGTTTCACCTTTTTCTGTCGTCTCTCACAGACCGGTCTATCCCGCCCAAATTTAAACTTTTTGGTATCGAATTGTGTGTGTAGCAATATTAAAAATGTATAAATATATGTAGAATTCAGCATAAACATGCACACATTTCAATCTCAAATTAAAGGCAATAAATAGGGATAAAATAATATAATTTAGATTTCTTTTAGTTATATAATTTTGTATAATTTTAATCATTTATTTTGGATTATAAAGTTCGTATTTATTGCTTTGTTTAAATTTAGTTTAATAATAATTCTAAAAAAATCTGATGTAATATTTAATTAAAAGTTAAAATAATCTTATGTTCCCTTTTTGTCTTTGAAATTTAAAAGCATCGGTCAGTGATAGATAATAGATTAATTAAAGAAAAATTCCCCAAAATGTAATTAGTAAATGTAAAATGTAAACAATAGAATGGCAGCTTTCTTTAATTAAAACCAACAAAATGCATTGATTATCCTCAGGGCAGATTAAGTAGAACCTAAAAATACTTTAACAAAAATGTGAAAGATCAAGATAAGAAAAGAGGCCATCTTAGACTTGCTGGAGACATTCACTTCAACTTTAGCTTTGCTCTCGATCACTGAGAGTCTCCAAAATATAAAAATAAATTGTTCCTGCCAAGGTATGACCGAGTAAAAGCACCTAGATTATTCTCCATTGGGAGATGGCCTATCGGATGCCGAACTTTCCATTGCCCGTCATAAATTCACCATGAAGATTTGATGCCTGAAATAAATGAGAAAGCTGCTGCTGCTGTGAAAGTAAATGAAATATAAATACAAGAAAGAATTGCCACTCATGAACTTTTTGCTGCTAAACTAATGGAATCAGAAAACTTCTTATAAAACAGGTACCTGTCTGTGTTCAAACTCTAGAGTACTCTAATAATATGCTATAGCACTTCTTCATATTACTTATCTAAATTATAAAATGTAAAAACTATCATTTGTATAACTAAAATTGAATAATTAATTTAATGTGTAAATTTCTCTAATAATCTAGCTTACCTCACTCTATCTTTCTTGGGTGTGTATTTCTCAAATCTACATTTTATCTATTGTTATTATTTAATTACTGCATGCTCATAATTGTCTCAATTTTCAAAGTTTAAATCTATGATCACTTGGAACAATGAATGCGTGTCAAATTTTCATTAATATTTGCTTTCATAACTAACTTAACTTTCATATAAATTGACACGCATTCAATGCATCATTTATTGTAATGCAGGGGTCTACTACTTCACAAATAGCTAACGTATTAGTTATAATAATCCCCAATTTATATATGTTTTGTATTTATTAAATCATCATGAATAATTCCAGAAAATTACATTTCTTTGAGAGTCACCAATGTTCTTTAGTAAATGTTGATAATGTAGGGCCGAATTAGAAATCTATTTAAATCTTATCATAATCATTTATACTTATACATGTGTTACGTTTTAAAGATGCGATGATCTATTCCACCGTAAATATTCCGGATTCTTCAGGGTTGAAATTAACCCCAGTCATCCTACACAAGCGGACATAATAAATGCTCCCGTAGGATTTGACCCATCATGCAGCCAGCTGGAAAATTGCGACACGGACCGCTTGTCCCTGGTTATGCTTAGGTGATACCTTACTTCGTCGGGCCGAGGCAGAGACCAGCCTGACAGTCTTATAAACTCATTCGCGGCATTGCAGTTTCAATATACTGCCATTCCATATCGCCTTTCTAAAGCGTACCACGTGTTCCTTTACTTAATTTTATTATTCTATATATCACTCAGCCTCTGCATTATCTTCGTAATTCACTCTCAAATAAATGTTTGCCCTTAGTCATAAAATAAATATTTTAATTAAATAAATATATGTCCACCACTACTCTTAAATCTTACTTTAGACTCTTGCATTGCAAAGGTATAAATTCCCCAAGGCATGCATTAGAAATACTTACTCGAGAATTTTAGGTAGCTAGATTACGCCTTCAAATAAATGTATTCCTTTTGTAAACATTACAGTATCGGAAATACCGCTACTGAAGTCCTCAATATAAAATAATGTATAAATAAATAAATAAATGTATTTTTTAAAATATAATAGTATTGCAAATCCCGCTAATGAAGCTTTGAATCCATAAAATATTATTAGTAAATGATTTTCTTATTAAAATGTGTGAATAAATAATTTTAAACTATATGTCTGCAGTTACGTTTCATTTATTCGATACCCATTCTATATAATATTTCCTCGATTATGTAAATATGAATGTTTAATTAATATTAGTTTGATTATTGGCTAACTCGAGAATAAAATCATGAATCTCTTGCATATCCCTGACCACCGTGCCTAAGGAAATATTTACTAATGTCGCATCAGATGCGTTGTTTCGTGGATTGTATTGTGGAACCGATAAACTATGTTCGAACTCAGTAACACGGGTGGCTTCGCTACCTTGATGGTGCTGCTGTTCTGTGTGGTGGTCAAATTCTGCACTATGTTTACGAGTCACACATTTTCTGACTGTTACAATATATATATACACACACATCATTAACTTCATTATAAATGGAAATAAAAATAATCCATTTTGCTGTTGATTTTATATAAATTTCTAATAAAATAAAATAAACATCAATATATAATAGCGATTGCAAAATATAGATATTTGTACATGAGAGCCTTTTTTTGACAAATAATTTTATGTTCTTAAAAAAGATAACATTTAACATTGAAAAGGCATAAAATTATGTGCTGAAAAAGATTTTCTGTATAATTATAAATATATTTTTGAAATCACTATTATATATTTATATTTTATTATAAATTTATATTATTAGCTTTTAAATATATAGCCATGCAATATTCTTACACATTTATGTAACACCAACATATGTAAAGTAACTTATGCTGATGGAAACTTAAATAGAGTATACATAGAGTACAATCAATACAAATATAATTTAGTTCTAGATTCATTATTCATTTCAGTTGTTCTATCACATGCTATATTACTGAAAGTACTAATCGATAAATTTAATATTTTCTAAAACTTTCAAATGTTTTATAGAAATTATTGTACAATTTGATGTCTACTTTTAAATAAATAATACTAAAATACAATTCTTTTTTTTTTTTTCAATTTGATGTTGACTTTTATAAAAATAACAATAAATTACTTGTTTTTATTTGCCTTTCAAAATATAAAAAATAAATAAAATGTCAATGCAAAATCTGATGTTGGCTTCTATAAAAACAATACTAAAATAAAAATTGTAAAAAAAAAGTTGCATAATTTAATAACATATAATACAATACAAAGTTAAGTTTAAGTAAACAACAATAAAAATGAGTTTAATATAGTGCAAGGGTTTGTTTGTGATTATGAAACAAAGTAACAAAAAAAGAGATAAGTTTGAATGCCTTAAGAAAGGCTGAAAAAAAGTCCTGATCGCTGCTATTCTGACTTGAGAGTTTCTAGCATGTGATGCAGCTGTGATCCAGGGGTATGCCTTACATCTCTAAAATTTTGAATTCAACCAAAACATTTGTTTGCCTGTATGTGAGCTCAGTTTCTAGAATTGACATCATGCAGTTGATAGTGGTATGTTGGGATTCCCTAATGATGAGGTCCACATAGGTTGACGATTCATCAGAGTAGATGATTCAGAGAAGTGTGCATTCTCCCTCAATGATAGGAATTAATCAACCTGCCTTAACATAACAGGCAGAAGTAGCGGCATCAGATAATTATTTTTGTTTGATCATGAGGTCTTCTTTGTCCCTATCAGTGCTTTCAGATTACAAGCCCTATCCCCTCACAATCAATGGATTACAAGAACATCTATGGAAAAGTAACTTGCTTAATTGTGTTCATATTTTTCCTATCATTGCAAAATAAAAAATATTCCATCATTTATGTATTTATTTTCAGATACAAAAACCAAACAATCTTTAATATTTTATTATTGTAAAAGTATGCATCAATTTTTACACTGACCAATATTCATTTTGGGAAAATGTGGAGAAATGTTCAATTTACTGATTAATATTCTCATGATCACTTTGATAGCTCCACATGGTATGCAATAGAAAAATTTAATTCACAATGCAACCACTGCTACGGTCTGGTCTGAACTATATGCATAAACATTACTTTTAATTTCTTGCATAAATTGTTACTTCTGTCATTCTCATTGCAAACTATTGGTTAGCTTCTATTTTAGTGGTATAATTCTAATATAGTTTTATTTCTGTATATACACTTTTCTATTTCTATTATCAAAAATATTTTCTTTTAAACGGTTTTTATTTTTAAATTTTCAATGTTTGATTTATATATAGGTTATCTTTAAATTTTAATATACAATCATAATGAAATTATATTGATTTTAAATATTATATATAATTTCGATATGTATGAATATTAAAACCCTGAATATAACTTATATATAAAGAAATCAAAACATTGAAAATTTAATAATGAAAACTAAAAATCAAAATAATTCCAGTGTTTTTGATAACAAAAACAAAAAAGTATATATACTGGAGTAATACTACATTATAATATATATATATATACATTAAAACAGACAAAATTCTCCATACAATAGTGCCACTCAATGCAAGCCAGAGTAATAAATAGATGCCAGATGGCTTGTGCATAAAATCCTGTCTAGTGCCTATCCATCCAATATCCACAGACTAGTTTCTAGTTTGTGGCTTTTGTCAGTGAGGAGCCTAGTGCAGTACTCTCAGATATAAGACTCCTCCTAGATGAAAGCCACAAGTTAGAAACTAATCTGGGGATATTGGATGAGTAGGCACTAGATAGGCATTTTATGCACAAGCCTTCTAGCATCCAGTGATTACTCTGGATTGCACTGAGTGGCACTACTTCATGGAGAATTTTGCCTGTTTTAATAATAGTTATGAACAAGCATAAGAAATGGTAATCATGTAATGTTTTGTCATTATATACTTGTATATACATGTATGTGTTAAAAATGTATATTGAAAACAGTAATATACTTGTTTATTAATTATTTTTATTGATGTTTTAATAGTTAATTGTATTGTAGACATGTAAATAATGTATGCATACATTTAAAACATCTGTTAGTGTATATATAAACAATAAAAATGTATACTATGTAGCATTTGCTTCAATTTAGACATCCAAGCATGAAACCAAGTGATGTAGTCAAGAAGGTCATACTATATAAATATTAAATAACAATGACTATTAATTATTATACCTGTTGGATATACATTTATAACATACTAATCATTTATGTCTTATAAGGTGCATCAGACTGTGTTGGCCAGATAATTTGAAAAACACTGTTCATGAATATACTGATATAAACCTGATAAGTTATAGTATTGGTCATAGATGAAACTTCTTGTATTGAAAAAGAAAACTGCAATCCCATGTGATAGAAAAGGTGAATATATATTAGAAGATAGTAATTTCAAAAATTATTAATAGATCTGACATATAAAAGATAAGTAATTTTAAATATATATATATATATCATACTCTTTCCAAATTCCATATTATCTTAGAATAATATTCCCAGTTAAATTTGCCAATCATGATTTTAGTTAGACAGAATTTGAATGGTCTTTATGCCCATAGTTGTAATGCAATATTGCAGTAAATACATCTAAAACAACAGTAAATATTATATATTTTAGTTTTCATTTATATTAGTAGATGATAGAAGTAATCAAAAAAATTTAAAATTCTATAATTTAATGGTTAAATTTTAAAACTCAAATTGCACAAAATGATGGCACATTCTCGTTTTATTTAAAAAACAGAATGTTTTTTTGTTTTTGTTTTTCAGATTGCTTTTGATAATTTGAAAGATGCTTTTATTTAATAAACAAAAAAACATTATTTAATTTTTTATAATTATGTAATGGAAGCATAATGGATTAAATTACTCATAGATGTGTTTGAAAAGGAAGGTTTTTATTGAATGTGTTTTACCAGTTCTTACTTATGGATCTTAGACTTGGACATTTAATAGAAGAGCAATGCAGAGACTTCAGACCACTCAAAGAAGTATGGAGAGATGCATGTTGGGAGTAACAAGAAGAGATCAAAAATGCAATATATGGCTAAGAGAACAAACAGGTGTTACTGGCCTCATTGAAAAAATTAAAAGACTGAAGTGGAGTTGGGCTGGTATATTGCTAGAAAAAATGATAATAGATGGACTATTGAAATCTTAAACTGGATTTCAAAAGATTATAAAAGACCCAGAAAGAGACCACATGTAAGATGGATGGATGAAATAAGAATGTGTGCAGGGATGATGTGGAAAAGAGAAGCTAAAGATCAGAAAAGATGGATTGAACTTGGAGAGACCTTCATTCTGCAGTGAATTGATAATGATGATGAATGTTTTTATAAAGATTTAAATTTACATCATGATAAATAAGAAAAACTTGTGTTCTCATAAAAAAAAAAAAAAGTTTTATTTTTTTATTATTTACAACTTTATAATTTTTATAATTATTTTATTTTTTAATTATGTTTAAAACTAATTTTAAAATTTTATAAAAAAAATAGTTTTACTTTAACAAAAACAATCATTCAACTATATGCTATATATATATAATAATTTTGGGAAAGTTAACTTCAATTTAATTAAATTGCTTAGCCATAGAAAGATTACTTAATAAAAATATGTACATTTGAAATGAAAGCATTTCAATATGTTCATAATGCCACTCCCTTTTTATTATATTATGTAATATGGTGAAATTGGATTCTTTTTAAAATAAATCAGACATATGTTCAGAGCTATTTTAATATCATAGGCTACTGGACAAATTATTATTTTATGAGTCGTTAAAAGTTATTTTAAAAAAAAAACATGTTAAAAGTTTTATTTGAAATATGATTTCATATAGAGCAGAGTAATCTCTTCATATTTCTTCAGAAAAGAATGGCAACATTTAGATTAAAAGAAATTACTGGTTTGGGGATATAGACTAAGAAATTATTAGAAATATCTGGAAGAAGCTGTGGTGAGAAAGAAAAGTAGAATTTAAAAAAGGTTTAAGTATTAATGAATGTCAAAATTAAATAGAAAAACTTTGAAAGAGCTATGAGATTGATACATAGCTAATTAACACTGCTATCAATTAATTATATATATATAATTCCAAATCCATAGTGATTTGAGCTCAGTGAGATAATAATGAGGCAGATTATCTAGATATTAAAAATCTTTACATATTGGAATACTTTGGAATACTAAGTTTGAAATCATAAATGAATCAAATCATGAACCCATTAACTATTTATACTTCTGCATGCATAGACATACATACATATGCTTGGTGGAATCAATACACAGAAATACTGCCAATATATGATGCATGAATCTGCATAAACATCACAAAGTCACTCCTAATATCATTAACTATTTCTATTGTCAAATAACTTGCTCTAAATATTTGAGCCCCAACAATCTCTCTTAAATCATTCAAACAATGTTGTCATCACATTTGAATAAATATTTACAATTTATGTTAAAAAGAGATAAATATTTTAAGTATTTTATTTACACATAGATTGCTGTTTGGTTAATAATATGCTTAAAATAAATATTTATTTTCTAATAATCACTGGCTCTCAATTGTAAATTATTATTTTTACTGAGATATTCAAAGTTGGTGATATATTTTGAGATCTATGGTAACAAATTTTACTATAGAAAATCATTATAATTACTCATTCTTTGTGCAAGATTTTGATTTATAATCAGTTTTGAGAAATACATTTGAGATCACAATTAACAGTAAAGATATAAAAGTCAACCTTACCTATTCACTAAAGATCATGTTAGAAGAAAATATTTAAAACTTCCCAATGTTTAGAATATATTAAAAATTTTATATTTTGTAAATATCATTTTATCAGATAAAAGGTTTGAGCTAAAAATGACAGCTTTGATTTCCCAAGTCAAAAAAACAAGTTTTTCAGAAAATAACTTAACATAAATACATATTGCTTATCTTATACATAATACATAAAAAAGTTTTGCTTCATATATTATATCTATTAGAAAAAACAAATACATAATGCAGGACTCCTATGGTGACTCATACTACTATGAAAACTTGCTGAAATAAGTTTTAAAGGTATTTTATCACACACATCCTCAACTTTACTGAATTAGAAGCAAAAATACAATACAATTAAATATTCAGCAAACAACTTATATACAGATACATTAATTATATCAATCATCATTGTCAACCACTATTGATCTACTGAAAATGAAGATCTCCAACTTTAATCCAGTTTCTTTTATTTCTAGCCAATTCTCCAAATCATATTAGCAAACTTTCTTATTCATCTATCTCATATATGATCTCTTTCTAGGTCTTTTACATTTTCTTGGGATTCTGTTTAAAATTTCAAATGTCCATTAATTATCATCTCTTCTAGCAATATGTTCAGCCCAGCCTCATTTCAGTTTCTTAATTCTTTCAAATGAGATCAGTAATACTTGTTTATTTTTTCACCTGTATATATCATTTTTGATATATATATATAATCCATAAATACAGCATTTCAAACTATATGTAAAATATTGGAAGTGATAAAATCTTTAAATTTCTTTAATATACATGTGCTTCTTTGTTATATTGCAAAATATTTGTAATATTAACATTTATGTCAGCTTTCTCTGTACTTGTAGAAATAGAAAAATCTAATAAGTACATAATTCAGGACAAACTTTTGTTATTAATTCACAATGCATTTTAAAATGAGTAGAAATTAATTCTACTTTGTGAAGTTTAATGTTGGGCTATATTCAAATGGATTGGGTTTATATCTTTATTTGATTTAAAGTTCATTTCAAATTACATCTCTTGTTTGACTTTGCTGTCAAAGCAGATGAAAGTGACCATTTTGTGATTTCTTTACAATCTAACAAATGGTCACTTTATTCACTTCCAATGCTTTATACACACACTCACATGTACCCACACATACATATACATACACTTATATATTGTAGGTGGCTATACTGAGATTTCCAATTAAAAGTCATATACAGATATAACAGTATAAATCTGGCTTCTAAAAATTCAACAATGTCTAAAACCCAGATAATTTACATTAACCATCATGAGATACAAAAATATTGGCAAAGAATGTCATTTGTATAATGCATATATAATAAAATGCATGTTAGTTTCTTTGCAATTGTTATTAACATCAATCTTGCTGTACTAAACTCACAATTTGTTGTGCTTATTTAATAATTTAACTGAAGATACAGATTCTAATATAAGCACAAGTTTTGGAGGTGCTACCAAATATATATATATTTGTCCTGACAGATATATGAAAAACTGCAATTGCTATCAAAACTGATATTTTCATATATAACTAAAAAAATTATATGAAATTGGTTCCTGTGTATGATACAAAAAAAAATTTGAAGAGAAATATTGAAATTCTCTCTCTGCTAACACAGAATCTGAAAAGTAAATGAGCAACAAAAAATAGATTGTAAAAACATTGATTCTCATCTGTGGTATTTTACTTTTTAAAATGTATACACAAAACTCGAGTAGTAGCTCATGACATGCTGTTATATCATATTGTGAAGAATAAAACTGAGGACTTTATTTGTGGAATCAATTTGATGTAACTTAACAGCATGTTTATGTACAAAACACATTCTTGGAAAAACCAATCAATTATATCTTTCTGTGATCTTTAAACTTTATACATAATGTTTCAAGACAGGGATTGACTACATTTATATGAAGAACAGCACCCCAAATGGGAAGTTGGTGACAAATGGCAAATTGCCTAAATTTTGCAATGATTTTAGGAGCTTAACATGGAACCAAAAGCATATTTTTACACCAATTTATTAATTCACAATTCTATTTATAAAAATTTTGAAATATCCACATTTAGTCTCTGGATTTTGCATTTGTTTATATAAGAAAATATTAATGTGATACAGGGATACAGGTAAACTTTATCCAAGTGATTTCAGGGCTTTACTTGAATTGATAATTTTTGGGGGATTTCCAAGAATAGATTTCTAAGTGGATTCATTTTATTCTTTCAAAAAATACTATATCTTGTGTTGGGAGTGAAAGTATTCATTTATTATCAACACTCGTAAAAAGCGCATGCATAGCAGTTTGAAAGGCTGATCTTTAAATGTGTTTCTTAATCATTGTAACCCCAAACTCTGCTAAGATGTAAAAAGAAAAGAAAAAGGAAATTCGTCACAACTATCTTTATTAATAAAGAGATACTTTCTGGAGACACCCCCCCCCTTTAATTTCATTTATAAATATGTGTTTAATATAATAATCAATCTAAATAAGATTGAAACAAACAACTAATTATATTTACAATTATGTAATTAATATTTACTGAGGCTATAACCTCGATAATATGCGTATAAAATGCGATAGTAGGGACCTCTACAGGTGTTTTAACCACTAGCTTACGCTATGGAAGAAAAGAGCGTAAGCTTATGATTAAAACACCTGTAGAGGTCCCTACTATCGCATTTTATACGCATATTATCGAGGTTATAGCCTCAGTAAATATTACTTACGTAATCAATGTGCGTTTAATAAATTTATAATTACAACTTTAAATTATGTAATTATTAACCCGAATATTTGACCAATATATATATAAATATGTGTATAAATTAATTATTTATTGTAAAAAATTAAAGACTGTTTACATTTTTCTTCGAATAGTAGGAATTTTTGAATTAATAAAAATTCAGATTAATAAAATTTTAGATACCTTCTATTAACTTATTAGAACCAGTGAAAATAACTTCTATTTCTTATGCGAGAGGCGAAATGAAAATAAGTAAATCCTACTTGATATATCGTAAGTACTTCACATATAAACAAAGAGATTCACAAGAATATACCTAAATACAATTTAGAGCACATTTTCTAAAAGCTATTTAAACAGATTACATTTCAGAATATCTCATTATTCTGATGTGATCGTAAAATTATATCAGTTTTTATATTTATAATCTTTAAGATTAAGTACAGCTAATAAACTATTAAACTGTTACAATAAACGACAGCACAACAAAACATAAAGAACTGCACTGTAATGACAAAAAAAAAAAAATAGTGACTGGCTGCGAACACGGTGAAAAAAATTGAAAATATTAACATACCTAACACACCTGTGTTATCTATTTGTGTGTTACTATTAACAAGTTGTGTATTTGGAAATTGAAAATATTAACATACCTAACACACCTGTGTTATCTATTTGTGTGTTACTATTAACAAGTTGTGTATTTGGAAAGTTTAAATAAAGTTTAAAATTTTCACTCATAGATGATGGAAATAGTCCAACATATCACATCTAATAATATACCATCATCACAAACTTTCAGGCAAATCTTAACATGCAATGTCGCACTGTCAATCAATAGCGGATTCTTTTAAAATGCTTCCGTAATTGCGAGACCAACTCTTATTGAGTGTAATCTTAGTTGAAGTAAGAAGCAACGAATATGAAATAATGCATTTATATAATCATAAAATTATATAAAACTTAATTAAATCAAGACACCAATGCATAAAGTGTTTTACTAAAAATAATTTTAGTCTCTAGAGAATTCTCAAATGAATACATATAAAAACTTAATACTGATTTTTCTTTTTTTATATAAATATAAAAAGACATCCATAAAAAGTTATTTTGTTTCAAAACATTTTATTTGGTTCCAATAAAATAATTGGAAATAGGATAAAAAGAAAAATCTAGGTTGTCATTTCTAATTATAGAATCTAATAATTATCTCCCATTTAAATACGAAAAGTTCGAACATAATTTGAAAAAAAAAAAAAATTATTAAACTATGCAAAGCAAAATGTAGGAATTAATGCAACCACAGATAAAATGATTTTAAAGTCAGGATTAATTCCAAAATTCCAAAAATAGCTTGAAAGAATGAGAATGAACTTAAAGCACTCAACCGTGAACGTCCTTTATTGATTATTACATTATTAAAGAAACCTGCATGAGAAAAAAATAAAAATAGAACTTTTATAATGATTTAAAAGTAAAATGATTGTATTTAAAAAGATATGGATTTATAATATTAGTTTGACAAAGTTTGTGTATGTGCTTCTTATGCGTACATATAAGAGCTCAAAAATTTAACGTGCAGATCTTAAATTGAGATACTAGAATAAATTGGGTTAATATGGTGGCAAACAGTGACAACTATCATCGATGATAATTAAGCATTATCTTTCAATCGTAGCATTAATTACCTAATCACTCAATTTACGATGGGGCAAAAAAAATTAACATACACTTAAATGGAAATGAGGAAACTAAACATTCCAATTTTATAGCTTCTTTCTTATTTTACTTCTCTTCCCACTCTTTAAGAATAATTTTACAAAACGTAAGTCAAAGTTTCTTCAACTGTGATTGGACAGCCCTGATAGAATAATAAAAAGACTTTAATTCAAGCAAAATCTAGGTATTACTTAAGACACTTCAGGAAGACAAAGCCTTGACAAGAGTAAATGAGACTTCATTGAAATATTGGTGGCCTATTTCATCAGAGAAATTTTCTGCATCTGTTGATTAAAATTTTTTGAAAACTTTAAACAACATAATTTTTTTGGATACTTTATGATCTACCACTTAACAATTTTCCATTAATGTATTAGAACTAACAAATTGTGCACAAAATATCTTAGGTTTTAATTGATGTATCTGTAAAATCCAAAAGATATAAGACATCAATTTAATTTCAAAGTGGCATTCTTTATTAATTTTAACGTTAATTATTTTTTTAACTACATGAATTGTACTTTGTTCAGATATTAATGAATTCATGTCAAATAAAGTTTGCACATTCTTGGAGTCTTTTACTATTGACCATAAGAATTTGTAGGTTGTATGAGATAGAGCAGAGAGCTGAAGGGAGCTTGAAAGTCTGTGTTCAAGTACCTTATAATTACATCTAAACTACAAGAATATAAATTATATACTTTTATTCAATCAAATATTACAAATTCAGCCTGTATCCTGTCAATCCCTCTCTTCTGTATTTAAATATACATGAGGAATCAGAATGGCTTAAAATTAACATGGGCATGATAATATTATTGCCATCAATAGGGGATTTGGACATTCCATCATCAGATTTTCAATGGTGTGGATGGGTGAAGAGTTGGAGGGCAGAGTAGAGTGAAGCCTGTCCATTAAAGTTTGAAGATTTGCTGTCTTAATATAAATCGAGCACTGATATATATATATATATGGCAGATGATAAACTGGATCAATTGATGAGTGCTGCTTTAGCACGAAATATGTATACACCTGGGTCTCATTTTATGTGGTAGATAGATTCCTCAGAAAATGCTCACAAAAGAAATTGCACAAAAATAGACTTTACTTACTTTGAAACATGGGGGATAGATTCTGTAATTTTCAGAAATTGCATAAAAGCAAAGCAACAAGAAAAAATTACTTTAAAATTCGCATTAAAAAAATAAGGAAATAAAGTATGATTAATAAAAAATTTCAAATATTTGAAAAAAATTAATATAAGACAAACTTTTTTTACTTTTTTTATTAACTACAGTATTTAATTTTACATTTTTTCATACTTATTTTAATCATTACCGCTATTTGATAATATGCATTCACTTGTGAACTGGTAAGATGTACAACTAGCGCCACTTTCAGTCTTGTGCTGTGTTAATGGTTTTCTGTTTCTATATTAAAAAAATTAGATCGCAATCAAAACAAAAAGATTATACATTATCATTAGAAATATTATTTTCAGTTTACAAAATCAATAAAATTATTATTTATTTTAAAAATCTAAAAAATTATTTATTTCTGTTATATCTAACAAAATACATTTTAAAAGTTTAAAATTTTTGAATATTTATTGCGATATTTTTATACCTAAGTATAAATCTATTATTATTATTTACTCATTAGTATAAGTAGATTATTTACATAGAAGCTAAGATTCTAAGTACAGCCTCAGGCCATATTCATGTTAGCTGCTAATATAACATTATATTTTTGAGAAAAAAAAGTATTTCAAGTCAAAATAAGTTATTAATAATTTAAATTTCTTGATATCTAATAAATATAGTGAAATATGAAAGATATTAAGAAGAAACATGAATCGCATAACTTCAAAATCGCATTAAAATAATCCACGTAAAACGAGACCCAAATGTACTGTAAAACATGTATCTTTTTTACATGTGTGTGATCAAGTGTATGGATATATGTGATAAAGGAGATAGCTGAAGAGAGCTGAAATTCTGTGTTCAAGTCCCTTATGATTATATCTAAACTCCAAGTATATCAATTATACTAGTATTCAATTAAATATTATATATTGTAACAGCATGTGTCCAAATTTCCCCGACCGTTATAGTATATTGTAATAGAATAAATTAAACAAACATTTTTCTAAAAATGATGTACACCAAATATAATAGACTAAAAAAAATTATTATAATCAAACATTACGATTGAGAGCAATCAAATGTAATAGAGTTTACCTCTGATAAAACGTCTTGTTCAGATTCTATTTGGATTACCAAATTTATAGTATTAAATTGAAACAAAATGTTTATCTTATATTGGATTAGCTAATATTATATAATATATGAACAATAAAAAAATATAAAGACTCAAAGTTTATATTAATGTATGGAGTAATAATTTAATTGCTAATGATCACAGAAATCAGATTTACCGAAAAATTTCAAAATTAAACAAAAAAAAAAAAAAAAAAAAAAAACAGCAATCAGAATGTTTTTGGTGAGAGATGTAAGAACCAATCACAAATAATGTCCTTCTTGTTTAGGTTTAAATGATTTTTTATTTTTACTTCTAAAATAAATCGGAAGATGTCACCATCGTACAGAACTTTAAAAACGAATTCAATACGTATTTACGAATTTTATCGTATAAAACGAACTGAGAGAGTGATTAGATGTGAGGAGCGGGGAAAAGGGTTAATTAACAAAATAAAAAAATTATTAATATAAATAATAATAACAAATATATACATAGAATTAAAAAGAAAATAAAATATTCCTTGAAGAGCAGTTAACCCCTGAATTAATTACCATTTATTTATTATACCTATATTATTGCTTTATAAATATAACTACCATATATTGTGAAGAATATATTATTAAAACTAAAAAGATACTAGCATAAATATTGCCAAATAAATACATAAAAATATTTTCGATAATTAATGAGAATGTTTAATCTGTTTATTATTTTTTATGACAATAAGCACAAGCTTATTAATTTACATATATAAAAATATTATTAAAAAAAATTTGTATGAAAATTTATGACTTCTACAAATTTGATTAATAATCGGTTGCTTAAATATGAATGGAAAATTATATAGGTTGATATATATAATTGTATTTTAAAAAATACATGTAATATTGTTTAACATATTGTTATGATATAATCAATTGTTTTGTAATTATTGAATTTATATATGAGGGTTTTGATTTGTTTTAATTATTTACTTTATTATTGCTTGTTTTAATTCCATTATTGGACACTGGATGTTTTTATGTCAGGTGATTTCTTAATGTTAAATAGATTAGTAACATTTGAAAAGGGCACCAAAGTAGGTGCTGAAAAAAAAATATTATTTGATTATATAGCTGTTGTAAAGAATTATTATTTTTTTGAAAAATATTATATTATAAATGTTTATTAAATATACACTTTCGTCAAAATTATCCATAAATATTTATACATGAAAATCTATTTTCCTTTAAACATAATTGAAGTCAACAAAGAAACATACTTTTATTTAAACAAACTAGAATTATCATTAAGAAAGACAATGTTTTTATTTTTCTTTCTATTTAATCTTTTCTTTTTGATAATGATATATTTTTCTTGTGTATTAAACAAATACATACATTCAAAAAAAAAAAAAAAGGAATATATAAAAATATACTACCTGGTTGAAGTGTAACTCCACCGAAAATAATACTTATCATATACACCAAACTTTTACGATTTACTTACACATTTTATATATTGAAATACAAGTATAATGTATACACTCAACCAAGATGTAATTAAAGGGGATTTGAACCCAAACTTTCAAGCTCCCTACAGTCATCCAAACTGTAGGATCTTGAAATGTCTGACTTCAAATCCCCTTTAATTACATCTAGGTTGAGTGTGCCAGTGTACAGATACACATTATATTTAAATCTAAAATATTCGAATTTATTAGCATTCCAAAAAACATCCATTTTGATATTTTTTATTTTTAAATAAAGTATTCCATAATTAAAATTGTACAATGTTAATACTGCTTTAGCAAAAGCATTTGTCAACTTTTATCCACATATTCCTATGAATTATATTATAGCATT